>JAODAL010018683.1:0-74102 GCA_025379985.1 Phyllomedusa bahiana | reverse complement strand
TGTGTAATGTAGGCACAATTTTTTATGAAATATTTTTTCTACACTTTTTACTTTTTAAAAAGGGATTAGTAGTGCCGTAACAGGCTTTGAGCCAGTATTGTGTACCACATGTTTTTATAATACTGGCACCCGTTTATCGTTTTATCTATATGCAATTAGAATACCAGCAACAGTCTCCCTCATATATTGACGACGTGTGAGTGGTTGTCTTACGGGTATTTTTGCATTTGTGCAGTCTCCCAATGTATTGTACTGTGGCTTTTTTGCATGCTGTCAATTTTATGTGCAGTCTGGTTTTTCCCCTAGTGGTGAGATTTGTGGGCTACTGCTTAGCAATCAGCTGCACCTGTGTATTTTACTTAAGTAACATGGGGGCTGGTGTTGCCTCTCTGCTGGGTTCAGTCTCATTCCAGCCTTTGAGCTGCGAGTATGGCCGTGTGTCCGTTTTTTTTTCTTTGAGAACTTAATGTCCCAAATTAAATTAGATACAAGCAGCAGTCAAGGCAGCACACACTGTGCCCTGACTGCAGGCTTGTTACTCAGACAGCTCTGGGGCTACTCAGAACCCAGGAAATGTCTGCACAGTCAGCCCTGTGGAGTCAGTCGGGTCACCGGGAGTCCTGATCTTCCGACAGAGCAGGAGAATGCCCTTTGACTATGCTGTGGTCATGGACTGCAGCAATCAAAGGGTTAAGTGCTGGGGATCTGAGGTTTCCCCCGCTTCCTGGCGCTTATATAGGCTGCTCCAGGAACAGAGCTGGTAACTACAGCTCTGTTCCTAGCGCAGTTGCGGTGCTGGGAGCTGCAAAAGACATCGCGCCAGTATAATGACCTGAAATGCCTGACTTCAAAAGAGTGGGTGCTCGTTAAGAGGTTAAAGGGGTGTCCCCCATCTCACAGATTGATGGCGTATAGATAGGATATGCTATCATTGTGTGATAGGTGAGGGTCCAACCTCTGGGACCTGCACTTGTATGCCGTTCTAGAACGTCCTGTTGCGGGCCAGAAATGCTAGAACCGCCATCTTTCAACATCCTTCTATATTATTTATACATTGTGTACTAATGATGGAGCCCCCTAGGGGGACTGAAAGTTAAAGAAAAAAAAAGTATAAAAAATATTAAAAGTTCAAATCGTCCTCCTTTTGCCATTTCAGAGATAAAAAAGTTAAACATAATCAGTATCGTCGCGTCTGTAAAAGTCCAAACTATTAAAATATAACCTCCTTTATCCCATACACTGGACACCATAGAAGAAAAAAATTCCAAACGCCAAAATTGTGTTTTTCTTTGCTCATTTCACGTCTTGTAAAAATTGGAATAAAACGTGAGCAAAAAGTCGCATCTATCCCAAAATCGTACCAATAAGGGTATGTTCACATGACGTGTTGAGTCCATGTTTACATATGCTTTTAGATACGTGTTTGAATCGGTCTGTCGGAGCCTAAACGGGCCCAAACACGTATCTAACAAATAGCAGTGTGATTTACATTGCTTTTACTATGAAACCGCATCAGCGTTCAGACGAGTGATCGCTGATGTGCGTCTCGCTGCGTTTTCCGGATCTGTTCCAAGAACTGACGTGAATTCTTGGTCTGAAAGACGCAGCAGGAGCCTTATAATAAACTATAGGGTGCGATCCTGCTGCATCCAAAACGGATCCAAACACGCAGCTCCATGTTGGATCCAATAGCTACAGTGATTTTGGATGTGATTTTCGGATCTAGCACAGATCCAAAATTGTATCCAAACATGCCGTGTGAACGGCCCCTAAAAAATACACTTCACCCCACAAAAAATGCCCCCGCACTCAGGTGGAAGTACAAAAAAGTTATTGGTTGCAGAAAATAGAACTCTGGTGCAAATTTTACAAATGGAACGTTTTGGATTTTCTTTTTTTACGGTATTAAAACATAATGAAAACGCTACATATTTGTTATCACCGGAATCGTACCGACCTGCAGAAGACAGATAACCTCATTTATACCGAAGAGTGAATGCTGTTAAAACAAAAAACCTGCAAACATGGTGAAAGTACGTAGTAGGGCAGAAGGTTACAGAGCTATAAAGGGGTTAAATTTTCTCAATAAGAAACACAAACAAGCTGCTGTGCTGCTAAGACACAGCAGATCATGAGGTTACCATCCCTGCCAGGGCAGAGAGGTGCTTGGTAACTAGGGAAGCTTGTATACACAAGCAGGAGATAACTGGTCTAAAAGGAAACCAAATCAGAACAGCAATATATTTGGTAATTATCTTTATTTACCTCTGTCGATGTGTGAAGTTAATCAGAGAGAAATACCCCTTTAAGTTTCACCTCTGGATGAAAGAGACTCCATCTGTCCATCCCATCAGAACCTCATGAAGTGAGGCTTATAGTGTTTTTTTTTTTTTATTTTTTTTATTTGACCTTACATCTTGTTAACCGCACCCACTGTTATTGATAAGGAATGCAAAAAGTCAACTCTCGTGTCGGGAACAATATTTAAAACTACGACTAAGGACAGTTTGCTTGTTCGAAACGCGTCAGCGTATTATGTCTGAACCTTTGCTTTGAAACCTCTTGCCGGTCAACATGTCCGTGTCTGCAGGAATTATTTTTTTATTCGTGGTGATAATAAAGAAGTAGTTTTAAATATTGTTCCTGACACGAGAGCTGGCTTTTTGGATTCCTTAGGGTGCTTTCACACGGTGCGTTTTTTTTGTGCAGTAATGTTCAGCATTAGGGTATGTTCATACGGCTTATTTTTAAGCACCATACGTGTGCATTTCGCCACGTATTGTGGTTTATAAGCAGCAAAATGCAATTACGGAAATTCATAGCTCTCATAGAGAGCTATGGATTACGCCTTGTTTCCCCGGACGTACGATACGATCGTATCAGAGAGAGGTGACATGTCTATTGTTCACAGCGCATATGCGCAGCTGACAATGCATGTCAATGGGGCCACCCCCCCCGTGTTTTGCAATTATGCGCTGATCAGTGCGTGTTTCCAAAACACCCGGCATATTGCGGCGTGTACCGTACGTGCCGCACTACGCCGTGTGAAAATAGACTAAGGCCATAGTTGTGGCTGGATTGCGGTTTTGCAGACTGTCTGAAAAACCGGCCGCAAAACATGGGCCGCTACGGAAAACCCGTGCAGCAGTCCCCAAACTGCTGGCCGCCCGAAAAACATTGTGCTTGTTCATTCTTCCGTCTAGTTTTCGGATGGAATATGAGCAAGTGAATGTGAAGGGGGAAGGCTAATCGCGGAGAAAAGCCTTCCTCCCCCCCCCCCCCCCCCCCCCCGCGCTGTGTGCACGGCACGAACACAGGACAAATACCGGTCGAATAAACCGACCGGTATTTGTCCTGTGCCGTGGGGATGCACCTCAAGGGTGATTTAACACGGTGCGTTTTTTATGCTTCTTTTTGTGCATTAATGTACAGCATTAGGATATGTTCATATGGCTTATTTTAAAGCATAATTGCGCAGGCATTTCGCCACATATTGTGCTTTATACGTGGCAAAATCTGCGCCGCATTTACGGTAATTCATAGCTCTCATAGAGAGCTATGGATTACGCCTCGTTTCCCCGGGCGTATGATACGATTGAAGAGAGGTGACATGTCAATTGTTTACAGCCTTATGCACAGCTGACAAAGCCCGCGAAATACGCCATGTGAACATAGCCTAAGGGTGCTTTCACACGGTGCGTTTTTTGTTGCCTTTTTTTGTGCAGTAATGTAAAGCATTAGGGTATGTTCATACGGCTTATTTTTAAGCATAATTACGTGTGCATTTCGCCACGTATTGCGCTTTATACGTGGCAAAATGCACGCCGCAATTAGTAATTCATAGCTCACATAGAGAACTAGGAAATATGCATCGTCTCCCCGGGCATACAATACAATCGTATCGTAGAGAAGTGACACGTCAATTGTTTGCGGCACTTACATGCCGCTGACAATGCATGTGAATGGGGCTGGCACCCTCGTGCTTTGTAGATACGCACTGATCAGCGCATAGTTCCAAAACACCCAGTGTATTGGGGCACTTACTATACGCGCCGCAATAAGCTGTGTGAATGTACCCTTAATTGCTGTGCCTTTCTACACAAAAAATGCATCAAAAACGCTCCGTGTGAAAGCCCCCTTATAGCCCGGTATATGGGGCGTGGAGTCTAGTCTATCACCGTGCCTTGGTTAGGGTTCATCTATAACAGGTGAGTGGATCACTTTCCTTTTGGATGTTTAGTTTGTTGTGCCCGGTTATTGATAAGTGACATTCGCCAAAAGTGGCACCATTGTAAATTGGAAACTATTTTAACCTCCCCCCCCCCCCCCCCAAAAAAAATAAAAAATTATTTGTGCTCCTCAGCAACGTAAAGCCACAATAGGCCCTGTCCTGCAAGGGGTTAATTGCCGCAGCGTATGTTGGTGTGAATGGTGCTCTATGGAGACTCTGCTGGGGGGAGGGGAGTAGTGTTGGGGCGCCACTTTATTTGACCTTGTGGTGTTCCTCACTGAGGTGACCCCTTCACACATGTCAGTTGAGGTTACTGGACGTCAGGGGCCGAGGCTTTGCTCTCTCGGGCTTGACGTCCCTGTCACCTCAGCGAGTGTTTCCTTTTCTGTCAGAAAAACGCAAGCAAACACACAGACGCACACGGCAGAGCGCGGCCTGCACAATACAGAGTGCGTGTGTGTGGGGCGCGCGCGCGGTGCATCACGGGACTTGTAGTCCCGCGCGCCCCTCCCTCTGACTCTCGGCGTCGGCTGTTGGAACTACAACTCCCATGCCGCCGCGGGGCGCGAGGTCCCGGATGTCTACCGCGCCGGAAGAGAAGACAGCCTCTTTCCCAGCCATCTTTTGGCTTCACTAGCAAGCGAGCTCCGCGCTCCAGGCCTCGTAGAATCGGAGGACATCCACCTCTCTAGGGGCCATCATGCCTGGGCACTTACAGGAAGGCTTCGGCTGTGTGGTCACCAACCGATTCGACCAGTTATTTGACGACGAATCGGACCCCTTCGAGGTGCTGAAGGCAGCGGAGAACAAGAAGAAGGAGGGAGCGGGGCCCCCGGGCCAAGGCGCAGGCAAGACCGCTGCCCAGGCCGCCAAGCAGCCCAAGAAGGAGTCGCAGAAGGACCGCAGGAACCCGCTGCCCGAGAAGAAGGAGGAGGCGCCACCGCCCGTGGCCCTGAAGAAGGAAGGTAAAGCGGGGCCCGAGCGCTGCAGGGGCCCCGGGCGCCATGTGCAGGAGCCCGGCCCTCCGCCCCCCCCCTTCCCCCCCCGGGGTTGGGGGGCCGTTCTTACTTCAGGGGGTCGCGCTTTGGGGCGCACCCGGGACATCTCAAAAGGTGGGGGGAGAAAGTCGGCGGGGGGTGGGTGACCCCCCGGGCCTTTGCCCGCCCCTTCACCCTGGGGGGAAAGGGGCCGCGCGCAGCGCACACACACACACAGGCACCACGTGCTGACGGGAGGTGTCACAACATGGACGGGCGAGCACGTGGTGGGGGGCGCAAGGGTCACCGCCCGGAAAAGTCACTGCCTGGTGGCACCGAGCAGCCAGAGAGGGGGCGCCCCCTGCCCACACCCCAAAACTCAAACTGCTTCCTCATCAAACCCAGCACCAAACAACACGCAAACACCATGTGAGCGGGAGGAAGGGGGTCACCGGGCTGATAGTAACGCGCCCCTGCCAATAAAATTGTCAGGTAATATCGTCACCTGTGTCAGTAACGTTCCCGGTCATTCAGGGGGCGGGGGAATATTGGGGGCAGCTTGGCAACTTCCCCCGTTCGGCCCAATTTCCCCCGGGGTTTAAATCTCCCCTTCCAAAACCCCCCGTTTGGGCCCCAGCGCCATAACGTCTCCCCAGCACCGTAACTCGCCCCGTTTGGGCCCCCAGCCCCCGGAACTCCCCCCAAACCCCCCCGTTGGAACCTTTTCGGCCCAGCTTCCGTAACCGCCCCGTTTCCCCCCACCCGGTAATGGGCCCCTTTTGGGCCCAGTTTCCCCCGTAACGCCCCCTTTCCCCCTTCCGGTAACGTCGGCCCCGTTTCGGCCCAGCTTCCGTAACTCCCCCCGTTTTCGGCCCACCCCGGGTAACGTCGGCCCCGTTTCGGCCCAGCTTCCGGTAACGTCGCCCCGTTTCGGCCCAGCTTCTGGTAACGTCGGCCCAGCTTCCGGTAACGTCTGCCCCGGTTTGGCCCATTTTTCCGGTACGTGGGCCCAGCTTCCGGGAAAGCAAACGGCCCCCAGCTTCCGGTACGGGGCCCCACTTCCGGTACGTCGGCCCCGTTTCGGCCCAGCTTCCGGTAATGTTGGCCCCGTTTCGGCCCAGCTTCCGGTAATGTTGGCCCCGTTTCGGCCCCATTCCCGGTAATTGGCCCCGTTTGGGCCCATTTCCGGGTAATTTTCCCTTTCCCCAGCTTCCGGTACGTGGCCCCCGGGCCGGCCCGCTTCCGGTACGTGGGGGCCCCAAGTTCCGGAACTCGCCCCGGTTTCCCGGCCCCCAGTTTTCCCCGGGTAACGTCTCCCACCCCGGAAAATTGGGCCCAGCTCCCCAACGTCCCCCCCCGCCACCCAACGCGGGAATGTTAGCCTGTCACCCATTTCTGGTAACATCGCCCCGTGTGTTAAGTTACGCATGCCTCTAAAACCCGCCCTGTTTTTCTAATGGGGCCCCAGTGAGTGATCAGTGACCGCCATTGATGCCGTCACCTTCTGCGTCCAGTTTGTACAACGCTCTAATATCAGGTGCGGCTCCCAGACCCTCCTACCGTATCTTATCAATAGATGATTGCCAGAATGGGCCCCCAAAATAATCTGCGGAACAGAGAGGCGGGTGCCGGGGCAACTCTCCAGTATATTTGGGGAATTTGGACTTTTACCCACAGTGTTTTTGGTCTGGCTTTTCTCTTCGTTCTAGGGGGAAAGGCTGCCCCACCACCCTCCCCTGCACTCAACTCCCATAGAACAGAATGGAGAGTCCTGCACAAGCGCGACCAATTCTTCTTTCTGAAGGTTTGGCCCTTTCCAAGGTGCAGCCAAGGTAGACC
Source organism: Phyllomedusa bahiana (assembly GCA_025379985.1). Lineage (NCBI taxonomy): Eukaryota > Metazoa > Chordata > Amphibia > Anura > Hylidae > Phyllomedusa > Phyllomedusa bahiana. The sequence continues at coordinate 67,055 of JAODAL010018683.1, read as the reverse complement.
CCACATCAACTTTGTGGGGCTTCCCCCTTTCAAAAAGTTTCAGATGTTTTATACAACAAAAATGGTCTATTAAAGACTTGGAGAGAAAGTTGCGGTACGGGTTTGTTCACACGGCGCATTTGCGCCCAAGTGCACCCCACAAATTCGGTAAAATCATTGTTCAATCACATCAGTTTAGTGAAAACCCCGCGATGATTTTTCACCATTTTATGGGCGTACAGTATCCGCTGGAAATACGAAGGGACCGGTCATTGAGAAAAACAAACAAAGGGCCCTTTCGTGATGAAAACTAATTTTACAACGCTTTTTGGCGCATTTCACCCTAATTTTCGGCTACGTGCAATTACGGCTGAAATCCTCCCAGCATTACGTTATCCACATTTTAAAAACATATTTTTCCTCCTCCCCTGCCGGAAAATCCGCCGCGGGGAAGATAAGGGCTGTGAATACCAAACGCAAAACGCCCGCTAGAATATTTCATGGGCCGGCGAGGTGCCGCCCCCCCCTCCCCCCCCCCGGCCCCCCCCACTAATTTCGGGGGGAATTAGCCCCGCAATTAACCGTAACATAGCCAAAATATGCCCTTTTAAACTTGTCTTTTCAACAACACAACGAACGTAAGTTCCACCAATACCTCTGAACCAAAACCCTAACGGTGCTCTCCATTGTGCTCTATGGGAATCCTTGACCGACAGTGTTTTGGGGAAGTATTGAAGTTATGGAATTTTTCTTGCAGGTGCGGGCTTTCCCTAATGTTCTATGTAGGGAGCAAACATGTGACTGTGCAAAACACTTTCATTAACTGAAAAAGTTTTCTGGGAAGGAAAACCCCTTTTCTGCACAGAGAATTTCAGGGACCTATTCACAAGATAGGTGCTGGTTCTGCCTAAAGGACCTGCCCATCAAGTAGGGTCCCCCGACTGGGGGCTCGCCCCTCCAATTTACGACCACACGTGCGACAATTGACGACATGGCAACTATCCATAGCAATTTAGCCAGATTTAAAATTGGGCAAGTATCCCCATGGTCTTTTTGTGATTCTTGCCTCCACACTTCTTATCCTCTTCTTTTTTTTTTTTTTTTTTTTTTTTGAAAGGATTAAGTGGAGACACTAGTCCCCCCGCAAACCCCATTTCCCCCCCCTACAGTGTTTGACCCGGCTAGCTTGGCCACCTTGCCCCCGAAAACGGGGCAATCCATCCCCCGGGGGGTTTAAATTTGGTTTTTCCATGGCATCCGGCCAGCTTTTTTGCCCATGAATGCGGTATCCTGGCTGGACAATCCCTCCCGGGCGATCACTTTGCTTTGTCCCCGGTGATGTGCAATGTTCAGCAGCACTTCCTTTTTAGCCCTGCATTACTCTAAAATGCTGCAATGTTTCCACGAAGTCCTCAAGTGGCCGAGCTCCCGGCAGGGTTTCCTGAACAGGTGATAGCCCCCCCTCCCCTCCCCGCATCTGAGAGATGGGACATCCCCCTTTAAACCCTGTAAGGAGGTGCGTCCCCCTGCAGCCCCACATTCCCGAAGGGGCACTTTTGGGAAAACCCGTTTCAAACTTTTTGCCATGCATCAGGGGAAACTTCAAATGGTGTTTTCCCCCATAAAAAACCCTTAAGGCACAAAGATGGATATTCCACAATGGTGATAGGGCAGTCACCTTAAAAGGGACCCCCACCTCAAAACCGCCCAGGGGCCTATCTGTTTTAAACAGAGCGGATCCAAAAGGCTCCCATTGATTTCCAGAGCCCGTTCTGAAGGTGGGTGCTGGTCCCAGTGGTGAGTGATCTGATGTGCCATCGATGTGTGTGGTGGGAACACCCCTTTAAGCGGCGCTCATGTTCTTGCATAGAAGACTTGGGCCTGGTTCTCATTTGCATCTGAGGTTATGAAAAAAATAATAACCTAGCGTGCTGTGCAGTTTGTTCAAATGACAGAAACCCAAGAGTCCCCGCTGTTGTCAGTAGAGTCTGTTGGGGTCTGTCATGAAACTGATCAGTTTCTGATGCAGATGTGACCCGTGCCATACAAAGCCTGTTCCAACGTCCAAGAACTTTTAGGGTATGTTCACAGAGCTTATTGCTACGCGCCCAATACGCCGGGTGTTGTGGAAGCAGGCGCTGATCCGCGAGTACTTTCAAAGCACAAGGGGGCCGGCCCCATAGACATGCATTGTCAGCGGCACGTAAGCGCCGCGAACAATTGACATGTCACTTCTTGCCCCGGGCGTATGATGTGATCATATTGTACGCGTGGGGAGACGACGCGTAATTCCTAGCTCTCTGAGAGCTATGGATTACCGTAATTGCGGCACGCATTTTGCCGCATATAAAGCGCAATACGTGGCAAAATAAGCCATGTGAACATACCTTTAGGCCATGTTCACACGGCTTAAACCAGGACGTAATTCGGTCCGTAATTACGCGCCAGAGTGCGCCTATTACGGGCTGAAAACGTCCTGGTCATTACGGTAATTCACAGTTCTCATAGAGAACTATGGATTACGTCTCCTTTCCCTGCTCGGAGAATACGCCGAGGGGGGAGATAAATGACAGGTCACTTTCTAGCGGCGTATACGCGCCGCTAGTAATGATTGTCTATGGGCCGGCGAAGTGCCGGCCACATGGCGTAATTGCGGGGCGTAATTACATCCCGCAGTTAAGCCGTGTGAACATAGCCTAAGAGTATGTTCACACGACATAATTGCGGGCCATATTTTGGGGCCTAATTGCTCTGCAGTATGCCCGCAATTACGGTAAAATCATAGCCTATTCATGAAAGTGAATGGGGCCTGCACAGAGCGCTTTAGAAGTACGTGCTAGCCAGCACGTTCTTCTAAAGCGCAGGCATATAGCGGCGCACTCAGTACGTGCCGCTATACGCCTGCAATGAGCCACGTGAATTCACCTTCATAGCCGGGGACTGCACAACCTTGGAGCTCTTGCATCTTTGCCTTGGCTGAAGTCAATGTTTCTGCCCCCGCTGTGGACTCTCATGCTGTCTAATGTATACGTACACGTCCAGATAAGATGTAAGTTTTATTACATGACGTTACTGCTGCACTGGATCGTTCATTCTGAGTTGGTGTAACCAATTGGTATCTTGGTGCACGGATGTTGCTTTGCCATGATGGTGCTGAACTTGGCTGCACGTTAGGTCCTTCAAAGATGACAAAAAAATAGTGCAGCACTGTGCTTTCTGTTCACACGATGGAAACCCACTGGACCCCATTCCAGTGGTGTGGCAGTGGTGCCCATCAGGATCCGGCTTTGCCGCTCTATTCTGTTTCCTGTTCCTATGACAGAGCTGTGGACCTATCTGAATCTACAGTATCGCGTGTCCTGCCGGGTAGATGTGCAGCTCTGCCACCTCTCCATGTAGCACAGGTCCTTCATGTTATTTGCAGACGTAACACCGAACCTCCAGCCCTTCATATATAATCACGGCAGGTTTTCCCAGCGTCTGTGCGTTGGCAGAAGCCCCTGTCAGCGTTTGCTGGGTGTGGTAGCCATTGTTCAGCTTGCAGTGCGGCCGACGTTTGGTACCACACCCAAATAATTTTTTTTTTTCTTTTAAGGTAATAATTGAGCTGCCTGCATTACACCCATTGGCTTATTAGCCTGGGAGCCTTGTTGTGTGAGAGACTTGTTCCCAAGTTATAATTGGCTTGGCATGGTTAGCCGACTTTATAGGCTTCAGCAGCTGTTGTCAGAGCCAGTTCAGCAGTAGTGGCACCGGGCGGCTATTCTCAGGCCCAGAACGTGCTGTCAATCAGGACCGGCTGCTTCTCTGGAAGACCTTTCAGCGGGGCCGCTGACCTTATTCTGTCCAAAAACCTCTAACTGTAGTAAGGGTGTGTGTAGCTGAACGCAGCTTGTAACCCTACACCTAAACATGTGCGCATGCCGGGAGGTCAGGTAGGGGGGAGGAAATGCCATAGAAAGTTTCCATTAATATTCGTAACAGGATCGTTCCTGCCTTATTGCCTTGGTCAATATGATACTTGGCGTAGTTTCCGGTCTAATCCCCTCCCCACACCCCTTGCTTAGTAAATTCCAGAAAATAACCCAAAAAATTCTTAGAGAACCTGTCACATAGGTTATGCCCCCCTTGCTGAGGGCAGCACAAGCTAGTGACAGATCTGTGTCCCAGCGCTGTTCCCTATTTCGAAGATGCACCCATTTTAGAACATTTACCCCTCAAATCTTATTCATAAGCAGGTTTTAGCCCCGCCCACCAAAGGCTAGCCCCACCCACCTGACAATTGAGATGGGCGGGGCTAGCCTCGGGTGGGCGGGGTTTGAAAAAAAACGGACTCTTTGAGTGACTCTTTTCTGGCTGAAAACTGCAGATTTGAGCATTAAATACACGAAAACTACAGCATCTTACAGAATAAGGGACACAGCGCTGGGAACGGCAGGTCTGACACTAGGTTGTTCTGCCCTCAGCAAAGGGAGCAAAAATTGTGACAGGTTCTCTTTAAGATTGGTCCCTTAACGTGCAAGAGTTTTTTCTTCTTAGTGGGCTAGGGAAAAGGAAAAAAAAAAGACGTGCTGATCACCTGTTTTACTCTTCGGGTATGTTCACATGGCTTATTTTGGGGCGCATTTCGCCATGTATTTTGCGCCGTACTGCGCTCTTATGCGAGCGAAATGCGCCCCAATCATTACGGTAATCCACAGTTCTCATAGAGAACTATGGACTATGCCGCCTCTCGTGACATGTCGATTACTTGCGGTGAATATGCGCCCGCGTCGCGGGAGTACGCTCCGATCAGCGCGACTCCGAACACCCGGCATAATTGCGGGGCGTACAGTACGCCCCGCAATTAAGCCGTGTGAACCTACCCTTAGGGTAGGTTCACACGGTGTCTTTCAGGTCGTATTTGGGGCGTAATTGCACAGCAATGCGCCACAAAATACGTCTTGTAATTACCTTAATCATAGCTCTCGCAGAGAGCTATGATTACCTGCCGTCTTCCCAGCCGCGTATTGAACGCTGACAGAAAAAAGTGACATGTCAGGGATAATGAAAGTGAATGAGGCCGGCCAGGACCGCCTCACCCTTGCACTTCAGAAGATCAGCACATTCTTCTAAACGCACGGCGTCTTGCGGAGCGCACAAGTACATGCCACAAGATGCCGTGCGAACATACCCTAAGTGGAATCTTGAATTCATCTACCCTCACACACCAACTTGGTGTCTCTCCCCAAGTAGAGAGCCTCTCAGCCAGCCAGCAAGTTCTATTCTGCACTGAAGAGGGGCAAATAACCCGAAACAGCTGTTTGTAGATGAACTTCTGGTACGGCTTCAGTCCTTTTCACATGGCAAGACTCTTCTGAGTTACATGTGAATTGAGGTTTACTACATCCCATAGATGGCGCTAGTGAGCTCTTCAGCTCTTTCGCATAAGCCTTTGTTTTATATTTTGTAGCAATGCATATGCTTAGGGGTATATACGGAATATATATACACACAGATATGGAGAAGTATATATGGTGTATATTGTGTGTGTGTATGTGTGTGTATGTATAATATAAAATATATATATATATAATATATATATATATAATATAATATATATATATAAAAAATATATATATATATATACGCATTCTCTTTAGAGTGGGGGGTGGGATCTAGATAGAGAGCGGGAGATTTGCATGTGCGACCGGCTACCCAGTCTAAACTGTAGCTTTTGGGGGCCTGTTCCTGGGGTAGATGCAGGTCCTTGCAATATGCCATGAAGGTCTATGGTGTTTAAAATCCTTTAAAGGGGTGTTTCATGTTGACAAAGTAGTCAATCCGTACAGGAGGATATAAAAAAAAAAGACTCCCTTTAAGGCCACGGCAGTGACAAAATACCAGTCAAACTCTGTTTAAGAATCCGGCCGGTATTTTATCGTCTTTTCAGTGGTTTTGAGGGAAGGTTCAGTCCGCGGTTTCGGATTCTCCCATCCCCCAAATTATTGAATAACATATTCTAAAACTGGGCGCAAGATTGTGCATGTTCCGATTTTGTAGGAACTCCGGCGGTGTGAAAAATCCGTCCAGTACAAAAAACGTGCACTACTGGGTGGATTTTTCTATTAAAGTTCTATGGGGATGGTTGACAGTCTCTTTTCAAATCCGAAAAACGACTAAAAACCCTTTGCCGTGTGGCTGTACCCTCAGCCGGCAACGTCCCAGCGCTGCGGACGACATCCCTCTCCTTGTTTACGTGACCCGGTCGCTAATAACCGGCTGCAGCAGTCTCTTCCAGGTCATGTTGCATGTGACTGCTGAGGCCTCTGATTGGCCTGTGAGTGTCACGTGAGCACTGATAGTGACTTCCTCAGCGGGTGGACTGGCTGCGTCGCTGGAATGGAGCCGCTATAAAAGGAAAGTGTATTTAAGGAAAGAAAAATTTCTATTATAACCTCCTCTGCTTGTAGACCTGAAGCACCCCTTTAAACTCATACCTAAATAACTACATTTTTGTTGGACCCAAACACGTATCTAACAGCACTCAGTGTGACTTACATTTTTTTCAATATAAAACACGTATCCTTGTTCAGACAATGTGTTTTACACGTCTTGGATGCGTTTAATGGATCCGATCAAAGAGCTGACACGTGAATTATTGATCTGTTTCACGCAGCAGACGCCCGATTTAAAACTATAGGGCGCGTTTCTGCTGCACAGAAAACTTATCCAAACACGCGGCACACTTTGGGTATGTCTTTGGATAAGTTTTACGCAGCGGTTTTTGGATTGAAAAACACCATGTGAACATACCCTGTGTGTTACTCTTTATTGGTTTGTGGTCGACAGTTCTCCCTCCCAGCTGCGTATGTGGCCCCGTGCTGCTGATAACTTGTTGACGTGTGGTCTTTTGTATGTGTGACAGGGATCAGAAGAGTTGGCAGGAGGCCCGAGCAGCAACAGCAGCAACCTCAACCGCCGCAGCAGCAGTCCTCACAGGCCCCACAGGGCGAAGGGAAGCCTACCGACAGAAGACCCGTCGAGAGGCGGCCACCTCGTGAACGCCGCTTCGAGAAGCCAGCCGAAGAAAAGGGTGAAGCAGGGGAATTCTCCGTAGACAGGTAAAGGCTTAATCTTGACAGGTTTGGATTCACTCTGGAGGTGGCAGTTGTAGGGGCATCCACCCAACCTGCATGTCTGTAAGGTTGCCCTAGCACAGTCTCTTTTGAGGCCATGTGTTCATCATATATGGACTATTGTGAGTTAGACACAATTTTTCCCCCCACATGTTAAAGGTGTGTTTTCACCAGGGTGTTGGCTCTTCAATCAGCTTTAGACTCCCACTTCCTGTTCAAGCTTTGGTTCTACAGCGTCAGGTTCTCGCTTCCTGTTCAGGCTGTGGTCGGTTCTACAGCTTCAGGCTCCCTCTTCCTGTTCAGGTTGTGGGCGAGTCTACAGCTTCAGGCTCACGCTTTCTGTTCAGGCTGTGGGCACTCGAGTCTACAGCTTCAGGCTCACGCTTTCTGTTCAGGTTGTAGGCCAGTCTACAGCTTCAGGCTCACGCTTTCTGTTCAGGTTGTAGGCCAGTCTACAGCTCAGGCTCACGCTTTCTGTTCAGGTTGTAGGCCAGTCTACAGCTTCAGGCTCACGCTTTCTGTTCAGGTTGTAGGCCAGTCTACAGCTTCAGGCTCACGCTTTCTGTTCAGGTTGTAGGCCAGTCTACAGCTTCAGGCTCACGCTTTCTGTTCAGGTTGTAGGCCAGTCTACAGCTTCAGGCTCACGCTTTCTGTTCAGGTTGTAGGCCAGTCTACAGCTTCAGGCTCACGCTTTCTGTTCAGGTTGTAGGCCAGTCTACAGCTTCACGCTCTCGCTTTCTGTTCAGGCTGTGGGTGGTTCTACAGTAGTGACTGACATTTCAGATCTGCTATTCCTAGCTGATTCTTTTAGAGGGCCATTGGTGATGGAGGGATTTTAACTGCACAACACAAGGCTACAGAGCTCATAAGGGTTAAAGCTTATCAGTAAGAAACATAAACCAGCTCCTGTGGTGCTACTAAGACACAGCAGGGAGTGAAGTCACTTGAGGCTAGAACCTGTTAGAGCAGAGAGGTGGTCAGTAATTAAGTGAAGCTTGTATAGACAAGCAGGAGATGAGAACTGCTCTAACTCTGAAGGGAAGCAAAATCAGAACAGCAGTATATTTGGTAATGGTCTTCATTTACCTTTGCCTACATGATTTAAAGAGAACCTGTCACATAGTTTTTGCCCCCATGGCTGAGGGCAGAACAAGCTAGTGTCAGACATGCTGTTTCCAGCGCTGTGTCCCTTATTCTGTAAGATGCTGGAGTTTTCGTGTATTTAGTGCTCAAATATGCAGTTTTCAGCCAGAAGAGTCATTCAGAGTGTCAGTTTTTTTTTCAAACCCCGCCCACCTGAGGCTAGCCCCGCCCACCTCAACTGACACTTTGAATAGGTAGAAACGTGAATAATGGTCAGTGGGCGGAGCTAGCCTTTGGTGGGCGGGGCTAACACCTACTCATGAATGAGATTTAAGAGGTAAATACTGTAAAACTCCAGCATCTTACAGAATAAGGGACACAGCGCTGGAAACAGCAGGTCTGACACTGGCTTGTGCTGTCCTCAGCAAGGGGGGCACAACCTATGTGACAGGTTCCCTTTAAGCCAATCAGTGAAATGGGAATAACTCTTTAAAGTATCCATACACCTTCAATAGCTGTGTGCCAAATGCTGTTCCTCACAATCTCCCATACAAATGCAAGCTCAGCTTGGCCGAGTGTTAATGACCACGGCCAGCCACCACCGGCAGCAGCTTTTCTCTAGGTAGAACAAAGAACCAGGTATGGACTTCAGCGTTCCCAATCCCCTTTTCCCCTTAACCGAACATCTGTCTGAGGAGATGGTCAGGAGGTCCCCCTTTCACATACACATCATTGGGCATCTCCACGAAAATTGATGGGGTCAACAGATTTATTTTTTTCTAAGTAGAATGGAGGCTTGAGAGGTTTTATAACACTTACTGCTTTGGCTCTTTGCATGATCTTTTATATTCCAACACCATGTCTTCCATTGTAAACTTCCAATTTTATCCTGTAGGCCCCTTGGCGAGAGGCCACCTCGTGGTCGTGGCGGCCCCGGTGGAAGAGGCGGACGCGGCCGTGGACGTGGCATCGGCAGGGGGGATGGTTTCGACTCTCGTGGCAAACGTGAATTTGACAGGCACAGTGGCAGCGACCGAGCGTAAGTCGCCTTAGCTCTCTCATTTGAACTTTTTCCTTTTTTTTTTGATGATTGTGTTTTCCCCGATGACCTTTCGTCCCCACTGACAATATAACTCATTTTGGTTAGTTCTTCACATTTCAGTGGCCCGAAACACGAGGACAAGCGGGGCGGCAGCGGATCCCACAACTGGGGAAATGTAAAGGATGAATTGAGGTTGGTCGGGCTCATTTATGTAATCCTGTTTGCTGACAATGAGGAGGGAGCCGGGTGATTTTGTGTTTGTGGTGGCGGACAGATCAGATACACAGCATGTGGTGTATTTGGCAAGTTTCGTCTTCTGTTTGAAGTTTTTTTTTTATTTCTTGGGGAAAAAATTTTGCAAGACCAGGTTAATGTGGTTTATAAGTATAATGGTTGGTGCTGCAGATACATTTTATCCACGTTTAAGCCCCTGATAGTGCTGCTGTCACACGACTGCATGTATTTTTGCTCTGAGCTCTGTGCAGTGTCACACTGATAAGCCTGGGTGGGCAGTATACATGTTTGATAAGCCCTTGCCCTATCTTCAGCCCATTGAAACCAGTCTGTTGCTCGCTGTAGACAAGATAGCAAGACTGCAGTTGTTTGCATGTGCCCCTCTGTAAAGACACGGCTGTGTATACAAAAGGAACTGCTAAAAAGCCAATTCCCAGAGCACGCGTACTATGTGGTGACAAACTTAAGGTGGTTACCCTGTGCAAGAAGTGAAATCCACTGCAAAATCTGTATATGTCATACGTTTGTGGTATCTGGTGGAATAATGTGAAGAAAGATATCATGTCACCGCTGCTGTGAACCCATAGAAATCTGTAGTGCAAACGAACTCCTATTTGGACTGTTGCTCTATTTCTCGGTGGTATATACGCTTTCCATGTGGGAGACGCAAGTGTATTCTGTCGCACTTTTCCATCCCGCACATAAAGCGTATATAGTTGCAAAATAGAGTAAATGTAGTCCAAATAGGATTAGATTTGCCCTATAGATTTCTATAGACACGTCTGCTACATTGCAGAATCTGAGTAGCTTTCTTTACCAGCAGATTGTAGAGCATAACGCCGTGTGATCCTCCCTATCCAGATTTTGCCTTGCGTTTGTAGCTGTATGGAAATGTCACCTAAAGGCGTTTTAGTACCATACTTTGATAGCCAGTGCTAGGACCTCTGGGACCCGCACCTATATCTGGAACGGGCCTCCATAATTTACAGCACAGATGGGAAAGCTCGTTGCGCTTGCGCAGGATTCTCCATTTTGTTCTACGAGAGTTCCGAGCAGAGCCGAACACACAGTTTCCCGTACTCAAATAGATCCGAATGGAGAGTAACTGAGCAATTGCGACCGGCTCTCCACTCTGAGCCAACACTTTTGGGGGCTCTTTGCGAAATAGGTGCGGGTCCTAAAGGTGGGTAGTTGCCCTTTGGCTCCAATAGTTAAAAAGACAAAGCTAGTTAGTCCGTCGGGGCATTATGAAAAACAGAAGCATCCTGGTAACTCGAGTGTCCATCCTTCACATGACTGTTGCAGCCAATCACAGGCCGCAGCATTCACATGCACGTGACCGCTGCACCTGTCACATGAACCGCGAACTGGCAAGGCTACTGTTTGGAACACCGAGACTGCCGCAGCGACGGAATGAGCGCCTCCAGGAGGTAAGGGGGCTTCTTTGCCTCTATTTTCCATCATGCCCCCACAGACTAACGAGCATTCAGAACCGGCGGATCTCCTGTTTAAGGCTGTTGAGAAAGATTTCTCTTTGCTCACGATTCACTTAGGTCCCTACTGTCAGACCCCATGATGAGCAGGTTACATTTCTTAGCCATGTTGTGTCCCCAGTATAGGCAGGTCAGCCTGTGTGTCTGATCCTCCCCTATAAATACAACCTGACAGTAAAGTCTTGGTAAATTGTGACCCTTCACACCTATGATTAGGCAAACGGGTTTTAAGAAAAATCTGTTTAAATCTGTCCTTGGTGTGAGTTAATCTGCACTTACATGTTAGGTACTTGCTTCATCAGCACTTTCTAATATATAGGTACATCCAGCCCTGAATGCTTGTGGTGATGCATTTTATTTAGATGAGGCAAAATGAGACCTTGTGTCAGGAAATTTACAGTACTACCTCGAATACTATTGTTCTCGTGATGTAGTGACCTGAAAATCCTGCGCGATTTTAGTAATGTTTAGGAGTCCTCTAATCATGTTTGAGTATCGTTTATCTAATGAATAAGCCAAAGATCAGAAAAAGCAGTGTTTTCCCTCATTCTTTAATTTTTAGTGAACTGGACCGATCAGCCGTGACTGAAGAGACGCCTGAAACCGAAGATCAACCCGCCGCCGACTCTGAGAACAAGTGAGTGCTGATATGGAATAAATCGCATGCATTCGAAATGTAATGGAGAGGGTATTGCCGTCTTGTGAAGTTATGGCATATCGCTAGGGTCAGCCATCACTGTGAGTGGGACGGGAGGGAGTCGGACCTCTAGGGATTCCCACCAATTGAGGGTGAATGGTCCACAGCAGCTCCTTAAGTCTTTTCTGGCTGGAATTGGCTGTACAGGGAAACCATTGGACAACAATAGATATACCTGTGTCACCAATATTATGCTAAAGATCTGCTTGAGGAAACCACCATAAGGGGTAGGGAGTCGGACAGCCTGTTCAATGCTTCCTGGGAGAATAGAAAATGTAAATTGGCTGTGAGGAAGAGAGCTGTTTTTCTAGTGCCACTTATTGGGGGTAGAAATCCTTTCAAATATGACAAGTTAACGCATTGCCGGCCACCGACTATAGAAGGCAGGCGTTGCAAGCAGTTAATCTGTGTTAAGAGCAGAGGTGTACTTGGCAAGCGGAGGAAACCTTTGGTCCCTGGCGCTTAACCCTTTGATTGCCACGTGACCCTGGTATAGTCAAAGGGCATTCCCCTCCTCCAACGGGTGATCGGGACTCCTGGTGACCCGACGGAGCCCAGGGAACATCTGTACTGTCAACCCTGGGGCCTTGTCTTGGTCACCAGGGTATAATATAGAGCATTTCCCAGTGACCTGCTCAGACAGGGGAGTCCCCTTTGTTCAGACTGCTGCAATCAAGGAGTTAAGCCACCACAACTGAAGCTTCCTCCAATCCCAGTAGCGCACAGTAGACTGCACCAGTAACTATGCTATATGGCTCCGTTCAGCACCTTAACCATGAAGACATTCAACAGACATCTGCGATCCAGACGAGGTCACAATGTTCGTGCACTGGTAACGCTGGGAAAGCAAGCACTAAGCTTAATGGTTTACCTGCTGCACATCACCACCAAGCCTCCGGCTGACTATTCAAATGTGGAGAATAGGATATGTAAAAAAAGGTATAAGGAAGAGAGCCAGATCTCAAGTGCCACCTATTGGAGGTAGCAACACGGCTCTCTTCCTTAGAGCCCGTGTATTTTATTTTCCAAAGGAGTATTGCATGGCCTATAGACCCCACTACACCTTTATGGTGTTTTAAAGGAGTTGTCTCACTACAGGGATTGTTTATGTTAAAGATCTTGCAAAAACAAGTCACTTTGCAATATGTGTCCATTAACAGTGTCCTACTTATTCTGATAGCCCCACTTGTATGGGCTGCATCAGGTCGCTATAGCTACAGACCTGTTTGATCTCTCATGATAGGCTGCCAGCGCTGGTTGCTATAGCTACAGACCTGGCTTCTACTGCAGCCTAGTGGAAGCCGGTAAACACGCCCCTGAATTCAAAGTGAATACAGGACTGAGGTAAGATGAATCGATGTAGTGAGAACACCTTTAAGGGAGAAACTTTACCAATTAGGCCTCTCACCCACGCAGGCAGAACCCTGCTCTGTACTGACAAGCAGGCAAACACCCCAAAACAACTGTGTGCAGATGGCAGGGTTATAGTAAAGCTACCATTAGGGCACCCCGAGTGTTGCACTTACAGCAGCTTGTGTTAAAATGAGTATATTACATTTGTATATTATATGCGTAAAGTAAAATTATTAGTAATTGCAAAAGAGGGTTTAAAAAATGGACAGTAAATAGTTCTGTGAAAAGAAATGTTTAATAAAACTTTATTGGATATCAAAAATGTAGCAAGCACAGTATGAAACATGAATGTTTAAATTTTTTAAAAAGCTGAATAACTCTTTTTTCTGTAATTATAGAAATAATGCAGTATCTTATAGATACCCTACCCCCCAAAAAAATCTATAATTTTTCCTGCATTAAACAGGACCTCAATTTATGGCTGCTTAAACGCAGAGACCCTAAGGCCTCATTCACACGACGGTTTTGGCCGCGTCGCAAACTCGCGTCTCCCGGCGCGGGTTTGCGGCGGTGGGCGTGGCCTCGGCGCGGCTTGCGCCGAGGGTTTGCCCCTATGCAAATTAATAGCAGGGGGCAAACTGCGGCGCGAGCTGCGTCCCAGCCGCGCACCACCCGCGGCCGCCGCGCAGTGAACTCCCTGTCAGGAATTGACAGGAGAGTTCTTCACACGCGCGGGTTTGGACGCGGCCCCGGAGCCGTGGCCAAACCCTCGCAGTGTGAATATTAACGCGGTTTCCCATAGGAAACCATGTTAATAAACTAGGCGCGTTATGGCCGCGGAAACTGCTTCGGAACCCGCGGCCAAATCCGTCGTGGGAACGAGGCCTAAAAAAGAAACTTTTAACTGGTCATGAAGGCTTTTTTTCAGGCCTGGGAACTAGTGGGAGGATTAGAGATGAAATTCAGTAATTGCTTGTAATTTTTATTACAGACTTAAATAATGTTGCATAATCAGTAATGAAGTTCATTTTTGTCCGTTCGGATCTTATTCTAAAGCCTGTCGTGCCCATGCTGTATTTTAATAGATCCCATTAAATGCTTAGGTCATTTTGGCAGCGGTTCAGGCTTTGTATGAAGTTGTAAGCCTTCTCTAGCGGTTGGTATTGACGCATCTGAACCCCATACCAGTGGTCCTTGTTTCGTGTAGTTCAACAGAGGACACAATTTTTGTCTATGTAGTGGTGTTATGTAACTTTTTTTTCCTTTTTTTAAGGGAAAATGAGGTTGAAGAGGTTAAGGAAGAGGGGCCTAAGGAAATGACCCTGGACGAATGGAAGGCCATGCAAGACAAAGAGCGCGCAAAAGTTGAGTTTAACATTCGGAAACCAAATGAAGGTGCTGATGGGCAGTGGAAGAAGGGATTTGTTCTTCATAAATCAAAGAGTGAAGAGGTAAGTCTCTTGTTATTGGCTGTATAATGCATGCCTGGCCCGATCCCACCCTGTGCCGTAATAGTTTCTGTAAGCCATATCATACAGAGCAGTGATGGTGCCAGCAGAGTTTCAAAAAATAAATAAAATTGGTCTGTATTTCGCATCCTAATGACACCATGAAGTCAAGGCTTCCAGCAGAGCTTACCCAAGGTAAGATCCAAAATGCAGCAGTGCTTGTAACCGTGTTAGGGTATGTTCACACGGCGTGTTGGAATCCAGAAAACGTATCCAAAAGCGCTGCATAAATCACATCCAAAATACAGCTGTGTGTTTGGCTGCAGCAGACGCACCCTATAGTTTTAAATGGGGCGTCTGCTGCGTCTTTTGGATCAGGAGTTGACATGACAATTCTTGGAACGGATCCAAATCTGCATCAGAAAGACGCATGTAAACGCGCATCAGCGATCACTCGTCTAAACCCCGATGCGTGTTTTACATTGAAAGCAAGGTAGATCACACTGCACATTGTTAGATGCGTGTTTTGTGTCCGTTTAGGGTCCGAAACGCGGATCTAGACACGCATCTAAAAACAGATCCAACACGCCGTGTGAACATACCCTTAAGGATCCCTTATGCGCTTGTGCACAGGCCCTCTCCCGCCCTTTGTAGGTTTTTTTTTACTTATCATATAGAAGAGGGGAGGTTTATAAAGAAACTATTACAACTAGCTTTATTTTACTGAGGAGCTATAATCTAAAGCTGAAATATCTTTGGTTGATACCAAATTTTAGGGGTTTTTTTTATGTACCAAAAACATTTTCAGCAATAAAAATGCATTAATAAATGAACCCAAATTTCACAGTTGCTCTAACTTTTAAGTTATTTATAAAAAACTTGCCCTCTTAGGCTATGTTCACACGACGTAATTGCGGCGCGTACAGTACGTCCGCAGTTACGCAGGGTGATTTGGGAGTCGCGCTGATTGGCGTGTACTCCCGCGGCGCGGGGGGCCGGCAGCCCGCCAGCCCCATTGACATTCATTACTTGTGGCTCGTATTCGGCGCAAGTAATGGACATGTCACTTATCTCCCCACGCGTACAATACGATCGTATTGTATGAGCGGGGAGAGGAAGTGTAATCCATACTTCTCTGAGAACTATGGATTACCTTAATTTCGGTGCGCATCTCGCTCGTATTAGAGTGCAAATGCGACGCGAAATTTGCCCGTGTGAACATGTTCAAAAAATAAGTGTTTTTACTGCATGTGTCTTTGATGGAGTTGTGAACCCACCCTTAAGGTATATTTGTATGCAACGGTGTGGAAATGGGAGGGATTACAATTGAACTTGCAGGCAGCAGTGGTTGGTTCCAGCGGTATGTTATAGCTTTGGGTTGGTCAGAAGCACTCTAGTTAGCGTGCCAGTTGTGAACCATACTGTTGGGCTCCACTTGGTTCGGGCCCCATGTGTCACATTTTATTTATAGTATGATGTTTGGGTGCGTGTGGCTTTTCTTTTACCATTTAGACAATTATACATTTGGTTGTCTGATTTTTGTACTTCTAGGTGCGTATGAATGAATGGTCTGATGTGATGAGCAAAGAAGTTTGGGTAATTATTTTAATAACACTCTACAAACATGATTTTTAGATGGGTGCGACGGCCTGACGTCATGGGTGGAGTTATCCTTTAAGTGCCATCATAGCTTAAATCATGTGTTTGCCGACTACATGAATGTACAGCGCCCCGAAACTAATGGCGCTTTAAAATAACTAATACATAGACGTTTGTGGCCATATATAGAACAAGTATTAAAGTATCATAATCTTTAGGACATAAATTGGAGGATGTTATTTTGTATATAGTCAGGAATGAAACAGAAGTTCTTATCTACTATTTTTTGTATGTTTGCTGCACGAATATTCCTGCATAACTTGTAGTGTAAGCAACTATTGTACAATATAAAGTTGCATAGAATAAGTGGGCAGGATGAGAAACCAGTGGTCACTTAGTTTTGTGCACATGGTTGATTATTTTTAAAAGCATGTTCCAGAAAAGGGCAGAAGTAAACACGGCTATTGTGTAGGTGAGCCAATAATAGTTGGCATTGGCTGGCATCCTCTTGTTTGGGTGAGCGTTACGCAATGTGACTCTAGTAGATTAGAATCCTCTTATTTCATTAAAGGGAACATGTTAGGTGGTTTATGCAGCCCTATAGATGTTTACATTTTCACCCTATCTACCTACCTGCTGGCAGTGCTGCATTCACAAATTCCCTTTTGTATATACAGGAAAAGAGAAGCTGAGTTCTGTGATGTCTGGGTTTATATAATTTGATGCAGAATTATAAAGTAAAAAGCGGAAAAAATGTAAAAGTGAACCCTAAAAGACCTGCTGACCCCACCCACATACAATGATTGGCAGCTTTCCCTGTATCAGTGTGTGTACACCGCAAACTGTCAATCCATGAATGTATGACGGGGTCAGCAGGACTGGTTCACTTCTACAGATTTTTTTTTTATTGCTTCTTAATTAGAAATTAGCCATCAAATTCTATAAGCCAATATATCACAGCCCTCAGCTTCTCTCCTCCATAATATAACCCTATATATCACAGAGCTCAGCTTCTCTCCTCCATAATATAACCCTATATATCACAGAGCTCAGCCTCTCTCCTCCATAATATAACCCTATATATCACAGAGCTCAGCTTCTCTCCTCCATAATATAACCCTATATATCACAGAGCTCAGCTCCTCTATCATATAACCCTATATATCAGAGCTCAGCTTCTATCATATAACCCTATATATCACAGAGCTCAGCTCATCTCCTCTATTCTATAACCCTATATATCACAGAGCTCAGCTTCTCTCCCTCTATCATATAATCCTATATATCACAGAGCTCAGCTTCTCTCCTTCTATCATATAACCCTATATATCACAGAGCTCAGCTTCTCTTTCTCTTCTCAGATCTGCTCTCAGATAGGGCAGCATAAACCACACAAAAGGATCCCATTAAAGCCGCCACTAAGAACAAGAGCAGGAACCCTCTTCCATTGTTTGAGTTTCTTCCACTATATGGATTTATTGCTGACGCTAAAGGTCTGCAATCCCGGGGCACAGACAGTTAGGTGCAATTTAGGATAGAGGTGCAAGGTTCCAGACTGAGGGACCCTTAACGATGAGCGTTGATATTCATAGTGTGACATCTTGTGGTTTTTAATCAGTAGTTTTGTGTATTTGTAGAAAATTGTGTTATTTTACAGTCTCTGCTTGGTTATAGTGTAGATTTTTTGTTTTTGTCTTTTGTTTGTATTTTTTTGTCTGGGCAATCTTTTTAGACTTTATCACTGGGGTGCATGACCGAGATCTAGACAGGAACTTTATCCTAGAGGAGGATGTTGGTTATTTTCAGGACATGGCTATTTTGGGACTGTTGGGTGTGTAGTATCTTTGTTTTTCTTTCTTTTCCTGGCCTTTTGGTTACATTTTGTATTTCTTATTAAAGGTTCATGCAGAATCTGAAGGTTTGGATCATCACTTCCGCAAGCCTGCAAATGACATCACTTCCCAACTTGAGATTAATTTTGGAGACCTTGGACGCCCTGGCCGTGGACGTGGTGGTGGAAGAGGAGGCCGCGGACGCGGTGGAAGGCCCAGCCGTGGGGGTAGAACTGACAAGGTAATTGAGTGTTAAAGTTCTGAATACTTCTCATAAGAACATATTCCTTGCACTAGAAGGCATAACATATATATTATATTAAAAAAATATTAAAAAGTGTATATCAAATACTTGGATAAAGGACTACGCATTTCACGCTTCATAGGTCTATGTACTGGTTTAGCGGTCCGTAGTTTTAAACTATTTTGGAAATCATGGGTATAATCCTAAATCCTTTTAATATAATAAAATATCTTTTATAACACCTATTCCACTCTACTACAAAAACCAAAACACCTCAAAATATTTTTTTATTATTGGATTAAAAGAGCGGTGTGTAAAGTGCTAATCTTGGCGCCCCTCAAATCCCAGCGTTGCTGGATCTGACCGTTTCTCTATTGCAGGGTATAGATGTCTTATAGGAAGGTCCCTAGTTTGAGACCCTTAAGCTATGTTCACACAGCTTATTTCAGAACGTATTTACATCGGATTGCCGATCGTAAAAACGTTCTGAAATCAGTTGCAAATAAGTGCCACTAAGTGTGGCACGTATTTGTAACTGATTTCCCGACGGATTCACCATCTCCATTCATTGTAGGTGGTGAATCCGTCCGTAAATAATTGACATGCACATTGTTTTTCCGTCCGGATTGCCGCCGTCAATCCGCGGCGGCAATCCGGCATGGAAATACGCGTCGTGTGAACGACGAGCCGTATTTTCAATTGAAATCAATAGAAAATGGGCTGTTACTTGATCGTCAATCCGTCGGCAAATCCGCGACGAAATAAGCCGTGTGAACGAGGCCTTATAAGGTGATTTTAAAAACCACAGATAAGAACTCCTTGCTTGGCAAGATCTGATACACAGAAAGTCCCCAACGTATACCGTTTCGACTTACATCTGTCCCCTATTTACAAACGGAGACTTATGGGTCATGCTGGCACTTGTAGTTCCATGTTCCACTGGAGATGATAGCTGTGGAACGACAAGTCTCAGCATGCCACAGCAGCTCATGAGGTGAAAATGAAGTTAAATTTTCTTAACAGGGACACAGACAGCAAAACAAATTTAGAAACCCTTCCCTGCACTATCCAAAAATAAAAAAAAAAAACTTTTGTGCTGGAATTATAGTTAATAAATCTATCTGTTCCGACTTACATACAAATTCATCTTAAGAACAAACCCACAGTCCCTATCCTGTTCGTAACCCAGGGACTGTCTGTATAATGAAATGTGGCACCAGCAACAATAATCTTCCAATAGATGGATTAGATCCACTTACTAGTTATATTAAAGGGGTGGTTTCATCAGTCGGCCCCATTGTGGCTGCCTGGATAATTAGTTGTTCATCCTGGCTCCCTGTCTCGGTCCCCCTGGTAAATGGCTGATTTTGTCAGGGGAAGCCGCAGCCAGCCAGAGAAGTTGTTTGGAGCTGTTGTTGTAATACAAGGAGAGCTGAAGTGTGCCAGAATGGAAGCGATTTGGGTAGAGGGTCTGGCTCAGAGGGGGATCCCTCCACGATGACGTCCATAAGGATGGTTTGTCTTCACAAAGCAATTTCCTTTAATCCACTACTGCACATCGTGTCCTGCTCTCATGCGTGTGCTTGTTAATCTGTCACATGCAATGGTCCTTCAACATGCAACCAGTACAATAATTGGATGTTGAAATCATAACTTATGGAAAATTGGTCATTGGTTCCAAAGCCTCAAAATGTCCCCAATAATGCAAAATAAAAATTATAGAAAACTATGCACATACTAATCAAGATAAAGTTCTTCCATATAACATCAGAGAGAGCTGCTGGAAATCACTTTCTATGATGAGGACAGGAGCTTCTATGGGTCATGGGTTTTATACACAATGCACCAGAAATATAAGAAATAGGCCCTCACCTGGTGCCTAACAGAGCCGCTCATCCTGGCACATGTAAGAGCAGTACAGCACATGTAGTACCGCACTGTACTGTAGAGAGGAGCTATAATCCACCAATCTGCATGCACCTCACTAATACATGTAAGAGCAGTACAGGACATGTAGTATTGCACTGTACTGTAGAGAGGCGCTATAGACCACCAATCACTGCATGCACCTCACTAATACATGTAAGGCTATGTCCACACTGCACATGATTAGGATCGTATCTCCGGCGCTTTTCGATTTTTAAAAGCGCCGGAGATACGATCGTCAGTGTGGTGCCATAGCCGACAATAGAAAAGACGAGTTGCTGTCTACACAGCTCGTCTTTTCTCTGCCCGTCTTTCGGCAGCGGCGTATTATACAACATGTTGTATAATACGCCGGTGCTTCTCGTCTTCTTGACGTCTTCCCATACAATGCTATTGTATGGGGGGCGTCGGGAAAACGAGAAGCGGCCGCGGCTTTTGCACAAAGCGTGACAAAAGCCGCGGTCCTGCATCAGAGAAAGAATGGCCTCTTTAAAGGGGTTGTCTCGCTACAAAGAATAGCTTTCAAATTGTAGGGAACACAAAATAAAGACATTTACCACATATATTGCATTGTTCCTCTGTTTTCCCTAAAGAGATACAAGTGAATTTATTACCTCTGTGGCTATTTCAGTTCCCTCAGTAACCGACCTGTAAACAAATCTCCTGGGGCTGTTTGTTCAATGAGATAACAGAGAGTGAGTCATCACACAGGTCAGCAGTGTCAGTCAGTGTCCTGTGCTGCCAGACAGTAAAAAGCTTGATTTATCTCAAGTAAACAGCTCTGTAATTAGGGCTTTTGTTTTGGGGATCAGATAAGAAGTCCTTCCAGTAGTTTGAGAAGCTAATCTAATCTAATTAGCATCTGAAAGCACAACCTAGCTGTACAAGCATGGAGCTTATGCAAATTAGTATGAACCAGGAAGTGACAGAGAATTTCTTTCATGCATTCTTTGAAACCCTGTGGGGAGACAACTCCTTTAATGGCCGTTTTTTCTCTGATGCAGTGTAGACATAGCCTAAGAGCAGTACAAGCCATGTAGTACCGCACTGTACTGTAGAGAGGCGCTATAGACCACCAATCACTGTGTGCACCTCACTAATACATGTAAGAGCAGTACAGGACATATAGTTCTGTACTGTAGAGAGGGGCTATAGACCGCCAATCACTGCATGCATCTCACTAATACGTGTAAGAGCAGTACAGGACATGTAGCACCGCACTGTAGAGAGGCGCTACTAGACAGAGTATCCCTGCATGCACCTCACTAATACATGTAAGAGCAGGACAGGCCATGTAGGACTGCACTGTATTGAGAGAGGTGCTACTAGGCTGCCAATCACTTCATGCACCTCACTAATACAGGGGTTTTACAAATAAAATATTCATGATAATTGGTTGGATTTTCCATCAATCACATCTGCCTCTGATCAGCAGTGACATTGAACGAGTAGTGTGGCCTCAAGATCCAATGTCCCAGGAAAGACCTTTGTATGTTTGAAATATTGTATCCTGAGGCCACTGTGACCCGAGGGACCAATGTATAACCTAGTTTCTCTCTGTTTCAGTCAAGCGTGTCGGCCCCTGATGTAGATGACCCTGAGGCTTTCCCAGCTCTGTCGTAAACTGGATGACTAAAGTCGCATCCTGGTGCCCTTGTGGGCCCCCCTTCTACGAGGCTTGCATGCTTAAGGATCCTAAACAACTACAAAATTAAAGACTGTCGATCATACCATTCACACCTATGGACTGAATTTTATCTGTTTTAAAAGAAAAAAAAAAAAAAAAAGGACTTCTCCCGCTACACAGAAGTAACAAATATGGTAGTCAGTTTTGTATTTAGAAATGTATTGGTAGCAGGGATGTTTTCATAATTTTCAGAGATTATGCATTCTTCATGAATACTTTTGTATTGCTGCTTGCAAATATGCATTTCCAAACTTGAAATATAGGTGTGAACAGTGTGTACCAGTTTAAAGCTTTCACTTCATCCGTGTTTTTATTCTCTTCAAATTGTTTTTTTTCCTTAACTTTTTTAAAAGCTTTAGTTTTGTGCTAATACACTAGAATTTTTTTTTTCTTTTCCCTCTTTCAACTTCTACTTTAGATTTTAGCATTTAAGTCACGTGCCCTGCTTTAGTTTTTGAAAACAAAAAAGTTGGATTTATTTAATTCTTTTATACCTTATTTCAATTTGGAAAGGTATGCAGTGCTGGTAGTGATTATTTTTTAGACTTGAACAAAAAAAAAAAAATTATTTAGGGTACATAAGTGGAGAACACCCCATCACCATTGTGTGTGTGTGTTTACAAGCAGTCTACTGAAATATTAACCTAAAATTGTAATTTTATTTTTTTGGTCAGTCCCATTTTTTTTTTTTTTTTGTCCAAGCGCACAATAGCTTTAAATCTTACATGTGAAATGTGCAGCTGAATTTTTTTTGGGGGGGGGAGGACTAGAGTGTGCATATTTTTTTTTTTCGTTTCAAGTACACATAAAGAAAACTATGTCCCTTCTCCAAGTCTAAAGTATAATCCGGTAATGAATATCTTAGTCTTTGCCGTTTTGCTGCAGCCCTCGCCTTAGGAGGAAGCTTTTTTATAAATGGCACTGAAGGCTTTTAGGTCACTTAACTTTCCTTCCAAACTTGGGTAAAGCAAAATGACTCCCCTTTTTTAATTTTCACGCCCCCCCACCCACCACCAAATCGGTCTATAGTTTCAGTTTCACTGGTTGACAAATGAATGTTCCTCCATTGAGGGGATACTATACAAATTCCACTCTCCGTGTTTTTTGTTTTGTTTTTTTAATTTAAATTGCTAACTTTAAGGGGGTAAAAAAAATGACCACTTCTAAGACAAAAAAAAGGACACGCAAGAAAAAACTACAAAAAAACACAAAAAATAAAAAAAGGATAAAAAAGTTGTCTACAGTGTTTGTTAGGGTAAGAGACTCCTATTATTTAAATATTCTTTTTACACTTTTTAGCAGGCTATAAAAATTTGTAGGTTCTTATCTGCATAGTTTAATCGAAAACAGATATTATCGCCCTATTTTTATAAAAGCTTGTACAGTCGACAAAGTATCCGGAACCGGGACGCGCGATCGTTCCACGGTCCTGCGCCGGTTTGTGGCTCTGTCGGATGTACCCGGTTGTTCCAGCGCTGGCAGGGTCAGTGGTATTTTTATTCAACTGGCTTAGCTGTTATGAGATTATTTTCTAGGAGATATAATTTACTACGAGGCTACAAACCAGAGGTATTATAAAGGACAGTGCATTATCTTATCCATGAGATGCGCCTGCACCGAACGGAGGCAGATCTCGGCAGAGGACGAAGTGGGATGTTTTTACTCTGTTCTTCATTTACGCTCCCTTTTGGGGGGGTCGTTGCATGCCCTATGCGATATGGTTATGCCTAGGATGATTATGGCCCAAAATAAGTGGTCAGGGAGTTGAAGGTCGCTGATGGTTACTTTAGAAGATTACAAGACTGCATAACCCCCTTAAAGGGCAGATGCAGATCAAGATAGTCGGGGAGATGTGCACAAATTTTGTCAACTTGCACTGTGTCCAGCTGCATTAAAACCATATAGAATGCAAATCATCGACGCACGTTTTCCATTACGGGTGTAGTTCACGTTCTCGGCTCTTGGTATCACATTGATGATGTGTGAAATATCTGCAATTTGCATCTGCACCGTGACATGATGCCTAAGACTTTGTACATGTCCCTAGCAGCGGGAGTCCCCCCATAGGTGGTGGTTGGCGATGTAGCCATTGCATGCTGCTCACTAAAACGCACAGAGCTGAGTGCCTCTCCTTTGCGAGAGCCGCTTTCTTGCTGGTTAATAGAATGGGGGTCGGATTTAAGGGAGCCCCTCGGCTCCTGGTAGAGCATATGGATAGAGCATGTCCGACGCTGACCTCCTATTTGCAAACGTGCTTTTGCTGTATATTTCTGAAGAGCACTGCAATCTGATGCGGAGGTCCGCAGGTAGCCTCATAGCGGGCAGCAAATAATAAGTCGCTTATTATATGTTGTGAAGTTTGCCGGTGTGCAGCTCTTTCTAATGTGAATCTTCTGCCTGTCTGCCAAATAGTTTACCCTGTGGAAGCACTAATGACTCTATGTGGTTTCTGTGGCCGCAGAAAATTCACTTTATCTCTTTATTTTTGGATTTCTTTTCTAGGTTCTTAAGCTTAAATGCAAACCGGTAGCCCCAATTCTTCCCGGTGCATAAAACCAGCCCTTGCTCTGCAAAAAAAAAAAGTTAAAAAAATTGATAAAGAAAAAAAAAAAATCCTATAGCCGATAAAAGTCCATCTGACTTAGTTGATGATGTTTCATAGTTGTAAATTTGCCTCAAGTCCATTTTAATGTGTGAACTGAAACTGTGAACCAACCTGTCTTTGATGGATACTTATTGAATTAAAGGTTAATTTTCATGCTTTTGCCATTCTGACGGGACGTGCCGTGGCAGCGTGATTATTCCTGCGCTACAACAGCGCCAGGCAATTCCAATCTACAAGACTGGCTTTAATCCCCATGACAACACTTAATGTCGCTTGTCCAGGACTTGTGTACACAGGTATATTAAAAAGTTGACTTCAGCTTTTGTAACCAGGCAGAATTTACAAAAATGGAACAGAATAAACGAGTCCAGGTAAGACGTTCAAAGAAACGGGCTACGTTATTTTGTATATCTGTCTATGCTAAAAAAAAAATAAATAAAATTGCTGTGTATTTATGCCCATACTCGGTGTTGAGCTGATTATCGCTGAGATGGCAATTCCCTGGAAACGTAATTTAATAAATGCTGGTCTGAAGCCTAAAGCTGAAATGCAAAGTGGCAGAGACTGAATTTGTTAACCACTGTTCCGCTGGGCAGTACCCGCGAGATGTCGGCCGATCCTGCCGACGAGCTTCGTTTAGACGGCATAATTCATCGTGTGTGTCCAGCGACGATCTCGGTGTGAATGAAGAGGAGCGATTGACAAGTTACGTGTTGCTGCTCTCATCCGTCTTCACGTGTCGTTCCTCTATTGCCAAAATTGGGGAATCCGGTTTTCTTAACGGGGAGCAGTTGCAAAAGTTGGAGTCCGCCTCGGTTAGTGTCTGTGCTTGACAAGATCTTGACAAGGGCATCCTGATCAGATGAGCAGGGATTTCAGCTGTGGTGGGTTCACTTTCATTACTGTATCACAAGGCATTATGGGGAAGGAGCTGAGAAGCTCAAGCGCCCTCTGTTGGATGTAACAAATCCTCAATTTGTTTTTGACCCGCTGAGTCTTTAGAAAGGCATGTTAGCCAAGCCAGTATCACCTATCTGCATACAGCGGTTCCGTAATGGAACAGAAAGGGGGGATCTTTCTCCTTGGGGAGAGCACCAGATAGGTGTGTGGAGATTTGAAGCTGGCTTTTGCACTCCACAAAGCATCTGCTTATCACAAGGTAATATGGGAAAGGAGCCAAGAAGCTCAAGCTCCCTCAATTGGATCTAACAAATCCTCAATTTTGCCTTTGACCCACTGAGTCTTTAGGAAGCAAAAGGGAAATTAGCCAAGCCAGTATCACCCATTTGCATACAGCTGTTTCGGGGTTTTGTCCCTCAGTGTAGAGCAACACTGACTGGCTGGGTGGGAGAAAATGAGAACCGGTCAGTATTGCTCTGCTCTGCACTGATTAGGGGCAAAACGCTGAAACAGCTGTCTGTAGATGGGTGATACTGGCTTGGCTTATATCCTTTTGCTTTTGATCCACTGAGTCTTTAGAAAGCAAAAGGGATGTTAGTCAAGCCAGCATCACCCATCTGCATACAGCTGTTTGACTCAGTGGATCAAAAGGAGTGTTTTGCCATTCAGTGCAGAGCGACACAGACTGGCTGATTCTCATTGCCTCCCACCTCAGTATTGCTCCATTCTGCACTGATTAGGGGCAAAACCGTGTATGCAGATGGGTGATGCTGGCTTGGCTAATATCCCTTTTGCTTTCTAAAGACTCAGTGGGTCAAAGGCAAATTGAGGATTTGTTATATCCAATAGAGGGCGCTTGAGCTCAGCACCTTTCGCATAATACCTTGTGATATGTAGATGCTTTGTGGAGTGCAAAAGGCAGTTACAAATCTCCACACACCTATATGGTGCTCTCCCCAAGGAGAGATATTCCCCTTTCTGTTCCATTACTGTAGTATGAGTACTGTAGAAGTGTAAGTTTTCTCGTGTAAGCCCATAACCCACATGCTGGTCTCGCCCTGTGTTTTATATGTTATCCTTCAACCAGGGCTGTGGAATCGATGTCGTGGAGTCTGAGTCGTCATAAAATGGACCGACTCACAAAATACATAATTAGTACAGTTCGATGCAGTGCAAAGAGCAAGAGGAATTGGGTCCGGCCAGTGCTACTGCTCCCATATCTTCAGCCTCATCACATGAGGAGTGTAATTGCTGATATGGAGCAGGCAAAGCGCTGCCCCAGGGGAAGAGATTCCGTTCCCAAAGCAAACAGATTGACCAGATTTCAGCAAACTTTTTCACTTGCTTTCAAAGTAGAAGAGTTCAACCGTTGATCAGACCTGATTGTGCCTTAGGCAATTCCTTTATACTCTGAGATTGTAAAAGATATTGCCCCTGTGGTCACCGCTTTGCCCCCAACCCAAGTTAGTGTAGAGAGGCCGTTCTCTAGCCTGGAAATAATGATTAGATTTGAGGTCATCTATGAAGGATGATCTGATGGAGGTAATACTATTCCTCAGAACAAATTCTTAGACTCCACAAGTGTTGTTCAGTATGTGTTTGTTGAAAACTCCCCCCCACCCCCACTTTTGCATATTTACAATTTATTAAGTCTGTGTTCTAAAGTCGTATCCAATAAATATATTTTACATTGACAAGCAAAAGGGTAACAATGTTTTGACCTTTTGTTTCAGGCTCTATATCTCACCACCCACCACAGCTTTGAGTGGGAGAATACCATCACTTTATAGACCATCATCTTGGCTCTCATACATAACTTTGATCTTGCCACTATTTAGCATATAATTCAGTTCTGAAGATTCTGGTCATGTAACTGCGTTGTTACTGTTTTGCTCCTGGTGGTCGGACAATCTTTTTTCCCTCTTGTTACTACAAATTACAAGCTGTTCTCACATTCCCTAATAGCTCAGTGTGTTATGAGGCTGATTCCCAAGAGAAAGGTCACTGGTTCGAGCAGCCATGAAGAAGATTTCCCAAGAAAAGAGAAGCAGCAGCATCCAGATCATCGATAGCGTCTCTGTGCCAAGAAAATTGCCGAACTGCATCACGTGAGGCCCTGACAGCGGGAAGAATATGGACTGAAGTCCGTCTAAAGCCAAGAGGTGACGTCCAGGGGAAATATCAGAACCAACAAGTCGCTCATCACAAGGTCGATCAGTTCTGGAGAGACAGACTCGGCAGTGGAGGCGGCTCGTAGGCTTCATAAGAGTGAGATCACAGACGTCCATGCAAGCACCGGGCGCATCACACAGGTCTGGAACGATGGCCCAAAAAAGGGGAAGAAGCCGCGACTTCATTATTGTCATAAGAAGCGTCGGCAAAGAGTTTAAAGAAAAGTACAAAAAATGGAAGATTGGAAGCGGGTGACTTGGAGCGATGAGATGAAAGTCAATAGACCGGGCTCTGATGGGGGGAATGGGAAGAATCAAGGGGAAAAGGGGCGAACGGATCGAGAAATTGAAGGAATGCCAGGATCGGGGGAGGAAGCCTGAGTATATGGGGAGGGGTCACAGCCAAAGATGTTGGATACTTGACCAGGATCGATGGTGACCTCAATGCTGAGCTCTATGTGAGTGTCCTACAAGATGTGTTACTTCATACACTCGAATACTATGGGGATGAAGAGGGCGACATAGTGTCCAGCAGGACAACGACTGAAGCAGACGTCAAGGTTGGAGAAGGAAAGTGTCAATGACAATGAAGTAGAGTTGTTGTATTGGCCTCCACAGTCCCCAGACCTCAACGCAATCCAACACTTGTGGGTAGAGGTGAAGAAAAAGCTGTAATCATATTCAAATCCAGTCTGCACCAACATTGGGAATGTGTAGAAGAGAGCGGGGATCAGATTTTGGTCAAGACCTGCTTGAATCAGATCCAGAGCCCAGAAGGATTCAGGCAGAGCTGCAAGCCAAAGGTGGATTTACCAAATACTAACAAAATGATAAAAATTTACTTTTTGATTTTTAGGATCAAACAGTAACAATGCAGTTACAGGAAAGAATCTGCAGAACTAAGCAGATGCCAAATACCTGCAAGTCAAATTTATGTATAAGATGTAAGATGACTGTATATAAAATGATTGTAGCCTCATGTACAAAGCTGTAGTGGACGGTAAGATATCGAGCCTGAAAGTCAGAAGTTCAAAACATTACCATTTTGCTGGTCAGTGTCTGTTCTACCTAAATAGCTTGATTATTGTATCATACAGTGATAAACGTCTGTTGTTACCATTTTACTACAGTAAAGTTACCACATACACATGTGCCATGTATGAGGGAGTCAGGAGTTGGAGTCGGAAGTCAGTCAGAGTCAGGAAAATTGAGGAGTTGGAGCTTTGGCTTACCGACTCCACAGCCTTGGTTCTAAAGTCAGATCCAATAAATATATTTTACACTGACAAGCAAAATGGTAACAATGTTTTGAACTTGTGACTTTCAGGCTCCATATCTCCCCATCCACTACAGATTTGTACATGAGGCTACCATCATTTTATAGACAATCATCTATCTTATACATAAATTTGACTTGTAAGTATTTAGCATATCTGCTTAGTTCTGCAGATTCTTTCCTGTAACTGCATTGTTACTGTTTTGCTTCTTAAAATCAAAATGTTAATTTTTTTTTATTTTTTTTTTTTTAGTATTTTGGTTTTCAATACTGCCTGAATCCTTCTGGGCTCTGTATCAAGCATGTCTTGACTAAAATCTGATCCCAGGTCTCTTCTACACATTCCCAATGTTGGTGCAGACTGGACTTGGATACAAATATAGCTTTTTCTTCAACTCTACCCACAAGTGTTCAGAAGATCAAAACATTGTTACACTTTTGCTTGTCAGTGTCTGTTCTACCTAAATAGCTTGATTATTGTATCATAAGGTGATAAACAGCCTGATGTTACCGTTTTCTAAAGTAAAGTTATCACTTAAACATGCGCCGTGTATGAGGGAGTTGGAGGTTTGGGAAATTGAGGAGTCTGAGTCGGGGCTTTGGGTTGCCAACTCGACCGGCCTGCCTTCAACCTTAAGTCATGTGGCTAACTGAACTTGATGTAAACCACAGGTGTTGATCACAAGATCCGCCACCTTTATTTATGTGACTTGAGACCGCACCGCAAAAGAGGCTCCTGTAGTGACATTTTTTACGGTCTTGCAGTAACAGTCGGCCCTTCGAGGGCAACCATAATGCAGTACACGAGACCTGAGTAACAGAATGCTTATATATAAAAGTCTTAGTCTGTTCTGGGTTAGTTTGTAACAAACCAAAAAAAATCACCACCATGTGGTTGAAATACCTTGTGACAAAGTATAGAAATTTATAATGCGTGGTGGGAAGATCTTTAGATGAAGGCCCAGCTGCAAGGAGAAGGAGCAGGGCGGATGAAAACCAGTTGTGTTCTGCCAAGGTTTTGGGCAAATTGCAGCAAAACTTAAAGGGTATGCTCACACGGCGTAATTGTGCAGAAATACACCTCGCCTCACAAATACAGTATGAATTTCCAACACTTTCCCCGGCATATAAGACAGGGTGGGGAAAACAAGTGACGCGTCACTTCTTCCCGGCGCTTACGTGCTGGGGAGAGTGAGGCTATGTTCACACGATGTACTGTGGCACGTACAGTTCGCGCCGTAGTACATCGTGTCTTTCAGGAGCTAGTGATGATTCGTGTGTACTCCTGCAGCGCCGGGTGGCTGGCAGCCCACCGGCCCCATTGACATTCATTACTCGTGGCGCGTATTTGCTGCGAATAATTGACGTCACCTCCCCGCGCGTACAATATGATCGTATTGTATACGTGGGGAGAGGAGGCGTAATCCATAGTTCTCTGAGAACTATGGATTACTGTAATTTCGGTAATTAACATAATTTTGCAGAAATTACGCCGTGTGAACCTACCCTGAAAGTGAATGGGAGCCAGCAGTCAGTGTTTTAGAAGTACGCGCTGACCAACGTGTCCTAAAACACCCAGCAAATTGCGATTCATACTGTACGCGCCGCACTATGCAGTGTGAACATCTCCATAGATTCCAGCATAGCTGCCTGCACAGTAGATGTCGTTAGCCCTGACAGGATGTCACTGCAGATATACTTACACCACACTGCCCACTACCACAGAGGAGGAGATGAGGACAGGAGCAGAGAGGTCACAGGGGGCCACAGCAGCAGTATTTGATTCAGCGCAGATTTTAGACACGGATGTTCAATTGTTGAAATGGATTTGATGCTGAATTTAGAGGCAGGTTTCAGCCTTCATATACTATGTGATGCTTATGCACCGATTCCGCCTCAAGAATTGATGTCTCTTATCTGACGTCACCATTCAGTGATGAAAGTCTGCTCACTCTGAGCAGAAGTGATGGTGGCCAACGATGCTGGAGATGTCAAGGAGAGCGCTATGCATCAGCCAGGTCAGGTACCCTTGCCGGTCATCAAGCAGGCAGACCAGGCTGATGTAAATGGTTACGAATGGTCTGATGTGACACCTGGTGCTGCTCACCTCCCTTTAAACGTGGCGTGATCACGACAGACTTACAAAGCCTCTATTTAGACCCTCAACTGTGTTGGAAACCGAAAGTTGCTTCATGAATGTGTCACACTGGAGTCGGTAGAAGTGGGCACCACATCCTGTTACGGATTACCGTACATACTTGCGTATAGGCAGAGTTTGCTCTGCAATAGGACTCCGGAAGGCCTCATCTTGCAGCCCCATCTGGCGTTTCCAGCACAGGCAGCGTGTCATCATGCTGCCTGTGAGCCCTGATGACTTCATGCCGCCTGTGCCGGAAGATAGAGAGCCGTATCGGGGAAAGGTGAGTACTTGTTTTTTTTTTTTTTTTGTTTGTTTTTTTTTTTTTAAATCCTACCTATGGCGACATTAGACTGCCTATACCTCCTTACTTATGGGGGACCTATACCTTCCTTTGGGGGACATTTACCTGCCTATGTAATTTTATTGGTATCCATTTTTATAATTTGCCAGTAGCCGCTGCATTTTCCACCTTAGGCTATGTTCACACGGCTGAAATTGGAACGTATTTCGCGCTGTCCTGAGCTCGATAAGGGGCGAGATACGTCCCAGTCATTACGGTAATCCACAGTTCTCATAGAGAACTGTGGATTATGTCTCCTCTCTCCGCTCGCACAATACGACGAGCGGGGAGATAAGTGACATGTCAATTATTCACGGCGTATATGTGCCGTGAATAATCAATGTCTATGGGGCCGGCGGGCTGCAGGCTCCCCCGTCCCCGAGCACACGGCGTAATTGCGGGCGAAATACGTCCCGCAATTATTGCCGTGTGAACCCTGCCTTAGGCTTATACTCGAGTTAATAAGTTTTCCCCGGCTTATATTTAGGTTGGCTTATAATCTGGTATATATGGTACATTGTGTGGTCACATTAACCATGGCATATAAGGGGTTGAATGGTTGAGGCTACATACAGTCTGGTCTACCAACAGTGGGTGTCGGCTGTCCGTAATAGCTGCTACCTGCTGGTTATGGAGCGAACTTCGTGGACTAGCCTGCTCCATGCCTCCTTAATGCCCTCATGTAGTAAATGTTACCATATGGCTGTAGATACAAATGGTTGTACGAAGTCAAATCTATGGTTCTTGGGGGATTTCTGTAGAACCATTGAATGTTGCCGCTAGTTTTATGGATCCAGATATGTGCCTTGTTTTGAATGTCTAAAGTGGGCCTAAAGTTTTTTGGGGTGTTATTTGCATAAAACTATTTTACACAGGCGCAATAGGTCGTCTAATTTGTAAGGAATGGGACAAAAATAAATAAATCGCAGTAGTCCGCATACAGAAAGCACAGGAGGGGTCTTGCAGGAATTGGATATGCTTTTGCTCTGTTTTTTGCTAAGTTACATATGTAAAAAACGGAAACACAGCCATACTCACAGCTAGGAAGCTGCAATGAGACTAAACACAGCACAGAGGCAGCACAAGCTCCCATGCTACTTAAAGGGGTTTTGCCACGATGTAATGTTGACGTGGGATCCTCCAAAATCGGTTTTTAATCACTTTTCTAAATATATGTGATTACAAAAATTGCAGTCTGAGAGAGCTACAGCCTTCCTTACATGCCCTTGTTACTTGAAAGCTTCTATTAGATACGACCTGACAAGAGCTGCTGTCTGCTGCTGGCCGGCGTGCGTTGCCCAAGAGAGCTCTCATCTGATGAGACTGAGCTGCAGAAGTTTAAGGCACCGGCAGAAATATGTTTTCTTTGATACAGAATAAACTAGTTGTAGTGTGATAGATCCCTGCTTTATCTGATGACGGGAACATGAGGAGCTTTCAAGCTGCTGTGGAGAAAAGGTGTTGTCTGTGTATACAAGAATCCACAATTTGTAGTTTGATTATTTCAGTGAACATGTCACACGATCCCTTATGCAGCTCGTGCTCTGGCTGTGTGCGTCTCTCTTTCAGCTCCATGATTTGTTTACATTAGCTTCCTAGCAGATAAGGCTCCATCTGACAGTGCAGTGTATGAGCCTGTGTCTGCTGTATTGAGAATCCACTCTTGTACTGTTTATTATTTCACTTAAGTTTTGAGACGCTCCCTTGGATTCCTCACTCGCCCCCACCCTCTCTCCCCTGCAGCTTCATGACTCAGCGTGATTTGTTTACATCCTGCTCTAATGCTGACAGGAGGTACATACCTGGCCTCTTGGCAAATCCCCTTTAAGAAAAATACCCAGGTGCAGTTAATTGGTGGTAGACAATACAGCTCACCACTAGGGGGACAGAAAACTGCACCTTAAATTGGCATATGTTCACAGAGCAGGCAAAAAAGCCACAGTACCATACAGTGGGAGACTGTACAGATGCAAAAATACCCATAAGACAGCTGCTCGCACACCTTCCATGCATGTTTCCGTTTTTTTCTTTGAGTAATTAATTCCCCTTTTTTCTGTAAATAAGTTACATATGTATACACGTTATCAGGCACTGACTCCAGCAGCCGCAGACAAATGTACCAGTATAGGATGTGACCATGGGTGGTCCGCTTGCAAAGTGATGTGATTAATGTGTTAAACCATACTGAGAAGCGCCTGTTATTTTTAGAAGCTGCACCCTTGCAATGTCAGTCTGTTCACATGAGTATTTGTTCACAAACTGCTGAGGGATCTCGGCCAGAGCAGCTTCTGTCGGGGCTGGTCACCTGAGACAGTACTGGCAGCAAATGTGTAATGCTACAAGAAATATCACAGTAATCCATGTTGTGGCCTGAAAGGAATGATTGCCTCTGCACAACTTTTTATTGCATAAAGTGTCACCGGAGCAGTCCTGCATGCACATAACCTACAGATTATTCGGCAGATTTACTGCAGAACTGTTAGGCTGAGATCACACATTGGGGCACATGTATGGGGACGGTTACGCCAGAATTCTAGTGCAGTTTGCTCTGTATAAAACACATAATAAATGTGTTGTAAAGCAGGTGTGGCGTCATTTAGTTCCTAGACACTCAAAACATATATAAGTCCAAAATTGCTCATTGGGTTAACTGTATACTTTTGGGCTTCCATCTAATACGACACCCTCCTTTTAACACTTCCCCCTTGCCAGAGCCCATTTTGAAATCTGTCAGTGTCACTTTATGTGAGAATAACTTTTTGACTTTTAACCTATCCATTATTCAGAGATTGTTTCTCGGACACATTTGCTTTAAGATAAAAAAAATTTTTTGGTCCAAAAAATTTGTTTATTGTAAAAAATTGAAAGATCTGAAAATTTCCCAAATTTCAACTTCAAAAATTTCTGCATGTAAGACAGAAGTTATCCATAAAAATATTTTATAACCGATTTTCCATTGTCTGCTTATTTTGGGCATCTTTTTTTTTTTTTTACAATTGGGGGTTTTCTTAGAAATTTATATTAATTTTCACATTTTCAAAAAAATTTTTGCAATATAATTTTTTTGGGGGACCATCCGTTCAAGTGACTTTGATTGACCGTATTTAGATACCCCCTTTAAATGACCTCATAAGTTTTTTAACCCCTTTAAAAGTTTTAAAACCCATTTGGGAAGTTTATTAACCCTTGGGTGTTTCCGGGAATTAAAGCAAAGGGAATGAAATTTCACTTTTTTGAGATTTTCAATTTTTTTTACTTTATTCACAAGAAACGGTAAATGTGATCGGGGATATGCAACTTAATATTGTTTCCCCCCGGGATTCTGGTTTTAGAATATCCGGTGGCCCATTGTTTAAAATTTGGCTAAACCACAGCCCAAATAGGAGGACCCCCTATGGACTCGGGGGGCTCATTTTCAATACGATTTTATTTAGGCGCCATTTCAGGTTTGCAGAGCCCTAAGGGTGCAAAAAATTAATAACCCCCCCTAAAAAACCCCATTTGGAAATACACCCCTACGGAATATATCCAGGGGGGGCATAATCGACCCCAAGGTTTGTCACAAAATTTTTTAGGTTAGGCTTGGAAAAAAAAAAAAAAAATTTTTTTTCCAAAATCGCAATTTTAGCTGAAAAGTTTAATTTTTAAAGGAACCTGGGAATAAAGAAACCAAAACTTTTTATGCAATTTTTTCCAATTTGGCAAAACCCACAGTGGGGGAAAACTGTTTTGGGGGCATGGCAGGGCGT
Organism: Phyllomedusa bahiana; assembly: GCA_025379985.1. Classification (NCBI taxonomy): domain Eukaryota; kingdom Metazoa; phylum Chordata; class Amphibia; order Anura; family Hylidae; genus Phyllomedusa; species Phyllomedusa bahiana. Next base: position 32,139 of record JAODAL010018683.1, on the reverse strand, counting down.
TTAAGGGGGGGGGGTATTTGGCTTTTAACCAGATTTTGGTGGGGCCAGTCGCATTTACAAAGCCCCCAAAGTACAGAACAGGTAAACCTTCAGAAGGCCCCCATTTGGATTTCACACCCCCATAGATCTCATCTAGGGGGTATTGTACATTTTTGGGGCACAGGTTTTCCCAAAGTTTTTTTTCTTTTTTTTCACGGGCTATGAAAAAAGGGGGAAAACGCAATTCCGCCATTGTTTTTTTTGGGCTTCAATTTTTCACGTTTTCCGTGAGTATAATGACAGGATATCTTTACTAGGAGGCGGGACAATTGCAATGATTTAATTTTAATATTTTTTTTTTTTTTATTACTTTTACATAATAGAAATAGCTCTATAAAAAATTTTCGTTTTATGTTTCCTTTCTGAACCATAAAGTTTTCATTTTTTGTAAACGGGGCTGATTTTGGGTTTTTTTTTTTGTATGGGGTTTAGTTTTATTAGTACCTTATGGGGGGGATATGCCGCTTTTTGATCACTTTTTATTTAAGGGTTTTTTTGGGGGCATTTTTTACAAAATACAGATCCTGGTAGTTTGTTTTTAATTAATTTTTTACGGGGTCACCTGGTATAACGACATCAGTATTACTACAGGTCGATAGATTTCATGATACCCCTTTGTATTTTTTTTTTTGTTTTACTGCTTTTACCAATAAAACACTTTTATTTTTAAAAAGGAAAACACGTTTTTGCATCGCCATAGTCTGAGGCCTAACTTTTTATTTTTCGTGTACGGAGCTGTGTAGGGGCTTGTTTTTTCGGGAAAGTTGACGTTTTTATGGAAACATTTTTTGGGGGGAAAGACTTTTTGATCATTTTTTTAAAACCGTCTTTTGGGAAGGGAGGGTGAAAAAAATACGCAATCCAGTAGTTTTTTTTATTTTTACAGCGCTCACCGTGCAGTTTCCATGACCATTAGCTTTACTCCGGGGCAAAAAATTACGGGGATACCCTATTTTTTATATTTTTTTTTATTTTGAAGCACTTAAAAAAAAAAAAAAAAAAATTTTATTTGGGGTTAAAATATCTATGCATCGATGTTTTTTTGGGGGCCATAACTTTTTTATTTTTTTCCTATACAGAGCTTGTAAAAGGCTTTTTTTTTTTCGGGATGAACTGACTTTTTTGGGTACAAACTTTTTGGGGTTTATATGAGTTTTTTATCGCTTTATATTCCATTTTATGGCTGAGGATGTACAAAAACCGTTCGTGACTTTTTTTTGTTTGTTTTTTACGGCGTTTACCCTACGGGTTAATTAACCCTGACAATTTTTAAAGGGGGGGGCGTTTCGCCGGGCGATACCAAAAATGGTACTTTAGTTATTTTTTTTCTTTTTTGGGGCGATTGGCGTTTGTAAAGGGAAAAGGGGGTGTACGTGTTTTTTTTTAATTTTAATTTTTTTTTTTTTTTTTTTATTTTTCACATTTTTTTTTCATTTCCCCGGGGGATTTGAAAGGGAAATCCCCCCTGGGGAAAAGCCCAAACGTTTTAAATTTCTTTGAATAGGAACCAAAACACAGCGTTACTGCTGTGTACAGGTCACCATGGCAACGACTGACATTTGCATTTTGGGAAGGGTGACATCACTGGACTACCCCGATGCTTTCAGAAAGCATCCGGGGAGTCCGGTAAAATGACCGGGGGCGGCATCTCCGCCGCTTTCTTCGCCGGACGGAGGCAGCAGGGGCCACCCCCTCCTGCAGCTTCATTATCGCAGCCAATGACAAAGGGTGCGGGAATTTAAGCTTTTTTCACCCACGGCCGGGGGGTCACTCCCGGGCCCGGGTGTGAGGGGGCATGAAGCAAGCTTAATTTACCGTGGTTCCATGTCGGCGTGCGCGGCTCGCACGCCCGAAGCCGGGATAAATTAGTCGATTTGCATACGTAGTATAGTCCAATGTGGGGAAAGGGGGTTAATACCCAAAACACAAAGCAGTATATGGTCAAAATTTATACAAAACTTCATTAATTACATTATTAAAAAAATCCCAATAAAATAGGCATAGTTGGAAAACCTAATAACTGCAGACACATAAGGACCCCCCATATACAATGGTATTATATATGTTGTGATAATAAGGGTAACCAATAGACATCTTAATTTCCAATTAGATATCACTGTGCCATAAGCATATCTTGCATCACATATCCAAATTCTCTGTTTTTTTTATTTAAATTAAAAGGCTGACTGACAAAAACCCCGGGAAAGTGCGGGGGCTTAGTATTTTCATAGAGCAACGGCATTTTCCGCTCACAAGCCCATTGGGGAAAAAAAAAATCCAGCAAAAGTGAACAACGGGTTTTGGAAGTAGTTTCACCCCACGGGAAATTGTGACTGATAGTTACTCTTATTTTTAACTATTATGCACAATTTTTTTTTTCGGGTTTTCTCAGAAAAACCCCTTTAATTTTGGGGCAAATAAGCCTGCCCTTAGTAAAAAAATTTCAGGTTTGGGGGGGGGCACCAAAGAATAGTGATAAAATTTTTCCAAATTTAAACCTTAAATAAGCATTTTGTCGGGGGACCCACAAAAACACGAATTTTCGGGAAAAGGCAAAATTTTAAAATTTTCTTAGGAGGCCCAAAAAACCAAAAAGGACTGGAAAAGGCCCCTTCCCAAAAATAAAAGAACAGAAAATTTTTTTTTTAAAAAACATAAGGGGCCCCCTGTGAGAAGCACAGCCCCTCAGGGGAAATAAAGTGTTTTAAAAACAAAAAAAACAATGGGGGGGTCAACAGGGTGAAAGGGGGAAATAAATAAGAAAAATAAAGCTTTTAAACTATTTAAACAGGAGAGCATGAAGGGGGGTACAAAAAAGCTAAAAAGGAAAAAATTTTTTTTTAAAAAAAATTAAAAAAAACGCAAAGCGGGGAACAATTGCCATAGAAAAAAAAAACTAACCCAAAATACTTTTTTTTTTCTACAAAAAGGGGAAAAAAAAGGGTTTTAAAACTGAAAAACGTTACCCCTTTGAAAAGTAGTGGGGGGAAATTTTGGGGGGCGATAAAGGAAAAAAATCAGAGCGCTAAATTTTTTTTTTCCCTCCACTCTATTTACAAATGGGGACACCCTTTCCTGTGGGACAGGGGGATAGGAAAAACTCCACTTGAAAAATTTCTTGCTAACCCGGGGAAAGGTGCATTTCCTCTTCAGAAAAATTAAAATAACAAATCACCGGTCCGAGGGTTTAAAACCACCCCTGTCCCCTCTAAGGGAATTAAGTAAGGGAATACCCTTCCTTTCTTTAAAAAATTAGGGCCCTGTAATAAAAAGGGGTGTGCCCCAAAAAGGATTGGGGGGCGAACAAAAGGGGGTCCCAAATATTAAAAAAGGGGTCCAAAAGGACCTGGAAACAAAGGGGCCCGGGTAATTTTTAACCTCTGTTGGGGAAAAAATTTTGAAGGTTTTCTCAGAGATGCTATCCTAAGTTCTCACTGACAAAAAGGGGCCGTGTTCACCCTTTTTTTTCCCCGCCCGGATTTTTTTGGCCGAAATTGAACTCCCAAACCCGCCGGGGAATAAGGGGCGGGACGGGGCGCCGCCCCCCGGGCCCCATAAAACAAGGGCATTGTTTTACGGCGCGCCCCGGCCCGAAAAATTGAAAGTCATTTTCCCCCCCCCGGGGGCCCCGGATTCGCCGAGCGGGGAGGACGACGGAATCCCACGTTCCCCTAAAAGAGCATGGATTACCGTAATAAACAGGGAGGGGATAGGCGCCGTACTGAAAGCCCCAAACCCGGGCGCGGATTTACGGCCCCAAATTCCTGCCCAAATAACCCCCTGGAAACAGGCCTAAATGTAAACCCCGGGTTCCAGCATTTTTTTTTAATGAAGGATTGGCCCCTTTCAAAACAAATCCATCAGCTTCTATGAGGAGGTTATTTCAAGGAGGGTTGGGGTGAGAAAATTTGGATTCATATATCAAGATTTTTCTAAAGCTTTTATTCTGTCCCCACAAAAAAGGGTTTTGGGAAAATAACGGGGCTCCGTGATAAAAAAACAAAGAGTGGGATTAACGGAACATACCGGGACGGGATCCCTGTTACTGAGGGGGCCAGGGGGCCCTCAGTTTTGGGGCCCCTTACCTTTTTTAACTTTTTCTTTAAATGACCCTTACACGGGAAATTGCATAGTAAAAAATCGATCTTTTTGCAAAAGATACAAAAAGCTCTGTAAAGTAATCAAAAAGGGGGGAAAAAAATGTTTTATTACAAAAGGTAACGGATGGTTTGGGCCGGGCAAAAAAGGGCAGTTGGGGGTTTAAAACACGGAAAAATGCAAGGTTATGCACAGGGGAGGAAAAAACCCTTTAAAAGACTACTGCTAAACAAAAAACACTGGATAAAAGTGAAAAGGAAAAGGGGAATTTGGGGAAATTTCCTTGGTGGACAGTAAACTTAATTGTAGCAGCCAGGCAGCAGCTGCCAAGGCAAACAGGATCATGGGGTGTATTAAAAGGGGCATAGATGCACATGATGAGAACATCATTCTCCCATTATACAAGTCACTGGTTAGACCACACATGGAATATTGTGGATAGTTTTGGGCACCAGTTCACAGGAAAGACATTGTTCCAGAGACCCCCGCGATACGTGAAAATCCGCAAAGTAGCAGCGTTACATTTATTTTTATTATTTATATATATATTTTAAGGCTTTATAAACGTTTTCCACACTCCAACATATAAAAATCTATGTGGGTACTCAGCAGTGAAGTATACTGCAGCTTTAATGCTGAAGATCATGAAGAGCATTACAGCTCTCCTGAAGGCACCTCTTCATCGGGCTCTTCATCAGGTACTTCATCAGGTGGTGCATTATCTTTCCCCTGGGCCGTAACTTCTATTTCTGCTAAAGGTGTAACTGATCTCTTTGTCCTAGTGATGAACATAGTTATGGGCAGTTGCTGGTGCTGCTTTTTCTTCTGAGTGAGAAGATTTTTATAAACTGATATGCCACAACCAATGATATTTACAAAGTCCAATGAACGAAGCATTTGGGGGTCCCATTCTTCGGCAGCCTGCTGGAGTTCTTTGGCCATTCTGACCATGCTTGCCAGACGATCAAGTGTTAGACCAACCTCCTCCTCTTCTCCAACCTGTTCATCTTGTTCCTCATCCTCTTTGTCAGTTGCTGACTTTGTCATCTCCGTCAGGTCTTCGTCCGTCAACGGTTCTGAGTGGACATCAATCAGGTCATTTACATCTTCAGGAGTCATATCAGTGAAGCCATCTCCTCCCAGTAGTTTTGCCAGCCTCACGGCCTTAGTTATTGCAGAGTGATGGACTTCAGCAGGAGAGAAACCCTTGTAAGCATGGACCACTTCTGGCCACAATTTTTTCCAGCAGGCATTTCCTGTTTGACTCTTCATCTCCTTTATGGCCTTCAGAATATTCACAAGACATGATGCAATATTGTAGTCACGCCAGTATGCCTTTAGCGTGAAGTTTTCATCCGAGTCCATAGCTTAAACCGGGTTTTGGGGGCCCAGGGCATTTCTCATGTAGAGGGGCTTTAAAAGCCGAATCAGCCTTTTTTCCTTTGGGCTGGAGGGCGACATGGTGTTTGGGGCAAGAAAAAAATTTATCGGGGACAAAAATTTTATAGGGCGGGTTTCAACAGAATGACCTCAGCATTTTTCCATGAGCAAAAGGGCATTTTAACCCCGGGTTTTTCTCTCCCCCCAAGGAAAAAGGCCAAACCTCTGGGATAAAACACTGGTGGAATCAATTAGGTGGGGAAAGTTTTGTCTTCCAGGTCTTGGGGGGGGTGCACCCTTTTAAAACAGGCAACAAATTCTTATTTTTTTTTTTTTAGGGCCCTTGGGTTTTTGGGATTAAAAAATAACCCCTGGTTTAGAAAGGAAGCCCGCACCCTTTCCCCCACCCCTTGATGGGAGTTACCAGATCTTTCGGGCCTTAAATCCAGGGGTTTTGGGCCCTTGTCCTGAAATTAAAAAAAGGTTGCGAGTTTGGCATCCGTTTCCAAAATAACCCCGTTCACCCCATTTTTTAAAACACTTGTTGGCTTATACCCCCCCTTCCTCGATGAAGGATTTGAAGGTGTCATTCACTTTCAGAGGGAGCTTTCAACCTTTCGAGAAAACTCTTCAGTACCCAAACGTCTCTGAAAATTTTTCAAACCAAACCCCTTTTGGACTGAATGGGGGTTTTTTCTGGGGGGGAGAAAACACTTTTTATGGTCCTGCTTCTGCGCTGTTTCCTCGTTTTTTAAACCTCCCTCCCCCATCGGGAAACCCTCCCTTTCCTGAATTGAAACAAAACATTAAAAATTTCTTGGCCTTCGTCCCCGGGTGGTTGGTTACCCGCGAGGGTATTTCTTCTTCCCCGCGTCATTTATCCACGGGGGCCCAAAGCAGGAAACCTTTCCCCACCCTTTGGGCTTATTACGGGATGTGACCCCCCCTCTTTGCGTTTGTTAAAGGTCATTGCTGCTGTAGACCTAGTATTTTTTCTCGTCTTTTTTTTTTGTAGCGAACAGTAGATTCGTTAAAACCCCCTTTAAAGGGGGGCCCCCGCAAATAGCCCTTTTTCCTTCCTTTAGCATGTCGAGAAGTTCTACCTTTTTTTTTGATGGTAAGCATCTTCCCTTTGGGGCTTCGGTTTTTAACTGGGGCAGAAAAAGCCTTTTTGAAGGCCCTAGAAAAGGGGTTTTGGGGGGGGCCCCTTTAAAAGGACTCATTTCTGGGACTTTTGCAATCAGACGTCGATTTTCTGAACGTTTGAGCACAAAAGACAGACCGGGTGCTAAAAGTCCCGGGAGCCCCAAACCGGGGCTAAGGATATTGAACCAGTGCGGGTGGGTTGGTGGTTTCCCCTAAACCCCAAAAAAAAACCTGCGATTTTTACCGGAAAAAACCCGGCCGATTTCAGTAAAAGATCCAGGGGCAGCTGGGGTTTTATCCGGATGCAGTGAAGGGGCGCGTTAAAGGGGGAACCGCGATTTTTAGGGGGGAGTGACTGTTTAAAAAGTTTTTGGTGACCGAGGGGTTCTGGGGAAGAAGGGTTCTGGATAATTTTTTTTGATGTAATAATTTTACCAAGTTTTTTGGTCCCGGGTTTCCTTTGGGGGAAGGGGGCTGGATACATTTTTAGATGTAATAATTTTTAAAAAGTTTTTTAGTGGGGCCGGATTTGGGGAAGGGTCCCGGATACATTTTTTAGTGTAAAAAAAAAAATAACAATTTTTTTTGGGGAACGGGGAAATTTGGAGAAGGGGTTTTTTTGATACAATTTTTAGATTGTAATAATAAAAACAAATTATATTTAAAGGGATTCTGGAGGGAAAGGGTTTTTGGATACATTTCTAGATCAAAAAATAGAAAAAGTTTGGGGGCCCGGGATTTGGAGCGGGGTTTTCTGGATACATTTTAGATGTAATAATAAAAAAAAAGTTATAGGGGACAGGATTCTGGGAGGGGTCTGGATAAAATTTTCTAATGTAATAATGAAAAAATTTTATAGTGCCGGGGTTTTTTCTGGAGGAAGGGGGTCTGGATACTTTTTTCTAGATGAATAATGAAAAAAGTTATGTGCCCGGGATTTCTGGAAAAAGGGTCTGGAATACATTTCTAGATGAAAATAATTAAAAAAATTATAGTGACGGGATTCGGGGAAAAAGGATCTGGATACATTTCTAGATGTAAAAATTTTGAAAAGTTTAGTGAGAGGATTTGGAAAAAGGGTCTGGGACTTTTTCTAGTTGTAATAAAATTAAAAAAAGTTCTAGTGACCGGGTTTTGGGGAAAAAGGGCTGGAACTTTTCTAGATGTAAAAATAGAACAATTTTAAGTGACGGTTCTGGGAAGGTTGGGGATACTTTTTCTAGAGTAAAAAAAAAAAAGTTTAATGAGGGGATTTGGGGGAAGGATCTGGGGGACATTTTAGTTTTAAATAATAGAACAAGTTCTAGTGACCGGGATTCGGAAAAAAAGGGCCGGATACCATTTCTAGTTGTAATATAGAAAAGTTATAGTGAAAAGGATTTGGCAAGGGCTTGGATCTTTTTTAGATGAAATAATATAAAAGTTATAGGACCGGGGGGATTCTGGAGAAGGGTTTCTGGATACATTTCTAGATGTAATAATAGAAAAAGTTTTAGTGACCGGATTCTGGAGAAGGGTCTGGATAATTTTTTTTGATGTAATAATAGAAAAAGTTATAGTGACCGGTTCTGGCGAAGGGTCTGGATACATTTTCTAGATTTTTAATAATAAAAACAAGTTTAGTGACCAGGATTCTGGGGGAAAGGGTCGCTGATCCGGGTTTTTCTGATGCGGGGGATGGAGTTAGGAGAGAATTTTTTCCAAAAAAATGGGACAAATTGGCTTTTTTCTCATGGGGGGTTTTTTGCCTTCCTTTGGATCAACACTGTAGGACAATAGACGGAAAAAAGACAGACATCAATCCAGTTCAGCCTTATAAACTATGTAGCTATGTTACCAAGAAAATGCAACTCAATATTGATTCCCCCAATTCTGTCATTTTTATAGATATCCCATATGTGGCCCTAGTGCGCTATTTGGCTCAACCACAAGCCCCAGAGTAGGAGGAGCACCTGCTGGACTCTGGGGGTCTTTTTTTCATTAGGATTTTCTTTTGCCGTCATTACAGGTTTGCGGACACCTTGAGGTGCTAAAACTTAATAAATACCCCTAAAAGACCCCATATTGAAAGCTAAACCCCTTAAGGAATATATCCAGGAGTGTAGTGAGTATATCAACCCCACAGGATTTTCACCAATTTGTTTTAGTATTAAACTGTGAAAATGAAAAAAAAAATAAATTTCTCTAAAAATCTGCAGCTTTAGCTGAAAATGTTTAATTTTCACAAGGAATCAAACCCCCCCCAAAAAACACCAAAATTTGAAACGTTATTTCTTCCAAGTGTGGCAATACCCTATATGTGGGTGTAAACTGCTGTTTGGGCGCATGGCAGGGCATACAAGGGAGGGCGCGCTGTTTGGCTTTTGGAACACAGATTTTGGTGGGGCCATGTCCTATTTGCAAAGCCCAAGAGTACCAGAACAGGTGAAACCTTCCAGAAGTCGCCCCATTTTGAATTCAACACCCTCAAAGGATCTCATCGAAGGATGTATTGTGCATTTTGGGTGCACAGGTGTCCAACAGATTTTTTATTTTTTTAGCATTGGGCTGTAAAAATGGAAAACAAACAGCAATTCCGCCATTGTTTTTCGGATTTCATTTTTACATTGTTTGCTGTACGGTATAATTGGCATGATAGCTAGGCAGAATTACTATGCGGGTCGGCACAATTACAACAATATCATTTTTATATAGTTTGTTTTACTGCTATTACACAATCTAAATTTGTTCTTAAACTGCGTCATTTTCTAACAGCCATAACTTTTATTCGTCTGTGTACAGAGCTGTGTAGGGGCTTGTTTTTTGCGGGTAAGGCTATATCTGCACGGCAACTGTGTAAGATACCGTCAGATTTCCACTGGTACTTTACAATCACCGTACCACAGTTTTGGTGTGGATTTTGCGGTCCGTTTTCGGCCGGCCCTTTATGAACCGGTGGTTTTTAAAAACTACAATAGAAAATCTGAGCTGTGTAGACTACAGCTCGGAATTACTATTGAGGTCTATAGGGATGGTTTACAGTCGGATTTTTGTGGATTTTGAATACTGAATCCATTTAAAAATCCGACCAAAAACAAGTGCAGGTTAGACATGGCCTTAGTTGACGTTTCCATTCGTACTATTTTAGGGGGCACATGACTTTTTGATCGCCTTAAAATCAGGTTTTTTGGGAGACGGGATAAGGAAAATACTTCAATCCTGGTAGTGTTGTTTTTTGTTTTGTTTTTTTCACAGAGCTTACCGTGCAGCATATGTGACGTTAGTTTTACTCTGTGGGGCAATATAATTACAGGGAGTCCTCGATGTACACCGTTCTGACTTACATCTATCCCCTAGTTACAAACAGAGACTTTTGGGGCATGCTGGCACTTGTTCCATGTTCCACAGCAGACAGTAGCTGTGGAACGATAAGTTCCAGCATGCCACAAAAGCACATGAGGTGAAAATGAGGTGAAAAACTTTTAAAAAGGGCACAAGACAGCAAACAAATGTAAAAAAACCTCCCTGCACTATCTAAAACTAAAAACAAACCCTCTTGTTCTGCAGTTAGATTTAATAAATATACCTGTTCTGACTTGCATACAAATTCAACTTAAGAACAAACCTAAGTCCCTATCCCGTTCTTAACCCAGGGACTGCCTGTACAATGAATTTTATTGTTTTTTTTAATGTTGTAGCACTTGGGAAAAAAAAATATTGTTTTTAAAAAAAATATTTTTGCAGCGCTATCGCTTCTGATAGGCATAATTTTTTCTTTTTGGTTTTAGAGTTTGTGAAAAGGCCCTTTTTTTTGGTGCAAAAAACTGATTTTTTCCATTGCCTTTTTGGGGGTTTATTTAAATATTTTTTTTCTTGTATTCTTTTTCAAAGTTTTGGGCCGGGTTTGAAGAAAAATTTCTTTTTTGTTGGCCCCATTTGTTGGGGTGGATTAAATAGCTGACAGATTTATGGGGCTGTGGGTTTATGCACATGGGGATACCCGGGGCTTTCCCAAACGATTCATTCGAGGCACGACCCCGAATTAATCCGCCTGTGCCCGGTTCAGCGGCCCCGGGGGCCGTGCCGTGGGGCCTGGGGGCGCCCCTTTGGGCCCCGCGGGCGGGGGCCCGCCGATCTTGACTGCACGGCGGCCGTTTCACAGGGGGCCGCGCAGTCAGTCTGGGAGGGGGCGGACGGATGTTCCCTTTTTTCCCTTTCCCTGTTGTACGGCGCTTGGTAAGCCCCGTACAAAACCAAGTGGGGCATCGCAGGGGGTGTGACCCCGCCGCTTTAAACCCAACCCCCCCTGAGCGGGGTTCCTCTAACCCGGCAGCCTGCCGGCCGAGGAGGCCCCGGGGGCCGGGGGGGAGACGAGTAAGCGCGTGATGAAAATCACACCGCTTACACCTTTCCCAAAAGCTGCGGGACCTGGATGCGCGGACAGTGCCTCTTGGGGTCGGTTGGGCTTATCACTGGTACAGAGGGGGCTATCAGGGGCTACATGGGGGGGGGGGGCAAAACACTGGCTACAGGGGGGGGGGCATACCCTTTTGGTCCCAGGGGGGGGGGGCCCTATCTTTGGCCCTACAGGGGGGGGGCATATCACTGGCTACAGGGGGGGGATTTTCAGGCTACAGGGGGGGGGGCATATCACTAGCTACGGGGGTTTTGAAAATACCCACTGGCTACGGGGGGGGGGCATTCACTGGTTTACGGGGGGGGGGCCCCTTATCACTGGGCCTCAGGGGGGGGGCATATCACTGGTCAGGGGGGGAATTTTCCTGGCTACAGGGGGGGCAATAACTGGGCTACGGAGGGGAATTAAATGGCTTAAAGGGGATCATACCCATGGTTTCAGGGGGCATATAAACCGGCTAAAAGGGGGGGGGGGGCCCTTTTCCCCGGCTACAGAGGGGAAAAATCCCCCTGGCTAAGGGGGGGATAACACTGGCTACAGGGGGGGAAATATCACGGGGCTACAGAGCGGGCTTACACTGGCTACAGGGGGGGGAAAATATCCTGGTTACAGAGGGCTTTATCACGGGGCTACAGGGGGGGCCATTTCAATGGTACAGGGGACTTTATCACTGGCTACGGGGGGGGCATATCATGGTTTTACAGGGGGTTTATCACGGGCCCTACGGGGGGGGGAAATATAAATGGCTACGGGGGGGGGTATCCCCGGCCCCTACGGGGGGGGGGGAATTTTCCCACGGGCAAAGGGGGGGGGAATATAAATGGTACGGGGGGGGGGCATTCACTGGCTACAGGGGGGGAAATAAAATGGGCTAAGAGGGGCTTTAATCACGGCTACAGAGGGGGGGAATATCACTGGCTACAGAGGGGGGGCATACCCACGGGGGTCCAAGAGGGGGCATTTCACGGGCTACGGGGGGGGGGGCCAATCACTGGCTACGGGGGGGGGGCATATAAATGGTTTACAGGGGGGGGAAATATCACTGGTTTCAGGGGGGCGATCATGGCTCCCAGGGGGGGGGGTTTATCACTGGCAAACGAGGGGGAATTTTCACTGGCTTCAGGGGGGGGGGCAAATAACTGGCTACAGGGGGGGGTTCCCCTGGTTTACGGGGGGGGATATCACGGGGTACAGAGGGGGCATATCAGGGTTTTAAGGGGGGGCATTAACGGCTCCCAGGGCGGCTTATCCGGGTATCAGGGGGGGGGAAATATCACGGTTTAAGGGGGGCATATCACTGGCTACGGGGAGGTATCACGGGGTACAGAGGGGGCTTTCACTGGTTCCGGGGGGGGCATTTAACGGTCCCAGAGGGGCATTTTTCCTTTTGTTCCCGGGGGAAAATTCACTGGCTACAGGGGGGGGAATATCACTGGCTACAGGGGGGGGGGGAATATCACTGGCTACAGGGGGGGGGGAAATACCCATTTGGTTCATGAGGGTAAAAATCACTGGTACGGGGGGGGGATATAACTGGCTACTGGGGGGGGAAATATCCTGGAAAGGAGGGTATATATCACTGGCTACAGGGGGGGCATTAAATGGCTACGGGGACATATAAAGGGCTACGGAGGGGGCTATCACTGGCTACGGGGGGGGATATAACTGGTCCCAGAGGGAAAATATCACTGGCTACTGGGGGGGGATAATCACTGGCTACGGGGGGGCATATCACTGGCTGCGAGGGGGGGCTTATCACTGGTACAGGGGGGGGCATATCACGGGCTACAGGGGGGGCATATCCCGGGCAAAGGGGGGGGATCATGGCTCCCGGGGGGGGCAAAATTCACTGGCTACAGGGGGGGCATATCACTGGCTACGGGAGGGCATATCACTGGTTTACAGGGGGGGGGCTTTCACTGGGCTAAGAGGGGGCTTTATCACTGGTACAGGGGAGCATATCACTTGGTAAGAGGGGGCTTATAAATGGTACAGGGAAGATATCACTGGCTAAAGGGGGCATATCTTGGCTACAGGGGGCTTTTCCCATGGCTACAGAGGGGGCATTTTAAAGGGTTTAAGAGGGGGCATATCACGGGTACAGAGGGCATCTCACTGGCTACGGGGGGGCATATCACTGGCACGGGGGGGGGGGGCATCACTGGCTACGGGGGGGGGGGGGCATATCCGGGGTTTACGGGCGGGGGGGGGGCATATAAAGGGGGGGGGGGGCATATAAACTGGCTACGGGCGGGGAAATTTCACTGGCAAAAGGGGGGGGGGAAATTTCATGGCAAAGGGGGCATACCCAATTTGGCTAAAGGGGGGGACTATCAATGGCTACAGGGGGGGGATATCACTGGCTACAGGGGGAAAATCCCCGGGCTACAGGGGAGCGTTCACTGGCTACAGAGGGGGCATTTTCTGGTTTCGGGGGGGGGGGTTTTCACTGGTACGGGGGGGGGCATATCACTGGTTACGGGGGGGGCATATAAATGGTACAGGGGGGGTTATCCCCGGGGTTACAGAGGGCATACCCACTGGTTTACGGGGGGGCATATCACTGGTTTCCCCAGGGGGGGTTTATCACGGGCTACAGGGGGGCATATAAATGGTACAGGGCGGGGGGCAATCACTGGCTCCGGGGCGGGCATGTCACTGGCAAAAGGGGGGGGCCCTTTATCAGGGCACAGAGGGGGGCATTTTCCGGGCCCTACGGGGGGGGGCATATCATTGTTACAGGGCGGGGGGAATCACTGGCTACGGGGGGGGGGCATATAAATGGCTACAGGGGGGTTTTAAAATCACTGGTTCCCAAGGGGGGGGGGATATCACTGGCTACAGGGGGGGGGGATTACCCACTGGCTACAGGGGAGCATATCACTGGCTACAGGGCGGGGGGCATAAAACTGGCTACAGAGGGGATATCCTGGCTACGGTGGCGGCAAAAATCACTGGCTACAGGGGGGAATATTATTGCTACAGGGGGGGGGATTTTCATGGTAAAGGGGGGGCATTTCACTGGTACGGGGGGGGGTTTATCACTGGCTACGGGGAAGAATACCCAATGGTTTACAGGGGGGGGGCATATCACTGGTTTCAGGGGGGGATATAAACTGGTACGGGGGGGGTTATAACGGGCCCTACAGGGCGGAATATCACTGGCTACGGGGAGGCATATCACGGGCTACGGGGGGGTTTATCACGGGGTACAGGGGGGGGGGGCATATCACTGGCTACGGGGGGGGCATATCATTTGGCCCTCCCGGGGGGGCATATCACTGGTACGGGGGAGGCATATAAATGGCTAAAAGAGGGGGGGAAAATCATTTTGGCAAAGGGGGGGGGGGGCATATCACGGGCTACAGGGGGGGGGGCATATCACTGGCTACAGGGGGGGGGCATATCACTGGCTACAGGGGAGCAGATCACTGGCTACAGGGGGGGGGGATATCACTGGCTACAGAGGGGGCATACCCCGGGTTTTACGGGGGGGGGGCCCTTAAAAAAAACTGGCTAAAAGGGGGGGATATCACTGGCTACAGGGGGGCATTTTACTGGCTACGGGGGGGGGGAAATTTCACTGGTAGGGGGGGGGGGAATTTCACTGGTTGGGGGGGGGGAAAATATCCCTGGTTTCAGGGGGGGGGGAATATCACTGGTACAGGGGGGGGCCCATTCATGGTTTTCAGGGGGGGGAATATCACGGGTTTAAGAGGGGGTATCACTGGTACGAGGGGGAATATCACTGGCTACGAGGGGAAAATATCTTTGGCTACAGGGGGGGGCATTCACTGGCTACAAAAGGGGCATATCCCCTCCCTACAGGGGGGGGGAAAATATCACTGGCTACAGGGGGGGGAATATCAATGGCTACGGGGGGGGAATTTTTTTTGGCACGGGGGGGGGGAAAAATAAATGGCTACGGGGGGGGGCATATCACTGGCTACAGGGGGGGAAATATCACTGGTACAGAGGGGGCATATATGGCTACAAAAGGGGGGTTTTATCACTGGCTACAGTGGGGGCATTTTCATGGTTACAGAGGGGGATTTTAATTTGGTGGGGGGGGGGGGGAATATCCCGGGTTTCAGGGGGGGGGGGCATATCACTGGCTACGGGGGGGGGGCATTCACGGGTTTCGGGGAGCAGACCCACTGGCTCAGGGGGGGGGGATATCACTGGCTACAGGGGGGGCCCATATCAGGGCCCTTACAGGGGGGGGGGCAATCATGGCTACGGGGGGGGATTTAAAGGGCAAAGGGGGGGGGAATTTTCCGGGCTCCCGAGGGGGAAATTCCCTTGGTTCCCGGGAGGGGCATATAAAGGGCCCCTACAGGGGGAATATCACGGTCCCGGGGGGGGCATATCACTGGCTAAAAGGGGGCCCATACCCAATGGTTTCGGGGGGAAGCGTTTTCACTGGCAACAGGGGGGCATATAATGGCTGGGGGGGGGGGCCTTTTAAATGGTAAAGAGGGGGCTTTATAAACTGGTACAGGGGGCATATCACTGGTACAGGGGGGGGAATTCACGGGAAAACAGGGGGGGGGGAATATCACTGGCTACAGGGGGGGGGGAAATCACTGGCTACAGGGGTTTATATCACTGGTACAGGGGGGGGCATACCCACTGGCTAAGGGGGGGGAATTCACTGGAAAAGAGGGTTTTATATAAATGGTTTCAGGGGGGGCATATAATTGGTACAGAGGGCTTATCACGGGCCCAAAGGGGGGGGCATTTACTGGCTACAAGGGGGGGCATATCACTGGCTACAGGGGGACATATCACTGGCTACAGAGGGGGAAATCACTGGCAAACCGGGGGGGGCTTTTCCCACGGGCTGCAGGGGGGGGGGCATATAAAAGGGCTACAGGGGGGGGCCCATATAACGGCTCCCGAGGGGCATTCACTGCCTACCGGGGGGGGATATCACTGGCAAAGGGGGGGGCATACATGGCTACAGAGGGCATTTTCACTGGCTACGGAGGACCCATATCACTGGTTTACGGGGGGGGGGATATCACTGGCTACAGAGGGGGCATATCACTGGCTACAGGGGAGCATTTTTTCATGGTTTCAGGGGGGGATTACCCATGGCACAGGGAAGCATATCACTGGTACAGAGGGCATATCACGGGCCCTACAGGGGGTTTTTATTCCCTGGTACAGAGGGGGGCATTTTAAACGGCTACTGGGGGGCAAAATCACTGGTACAGAGGCATTCACTGGCTACGGGGGGGGCATTTTCCCTGGCTACGGGGGGGGGGGGCATTTCATGGTTACAGGGGGGGGGGGCATTTCCCTGGTACGGGGGCGGGGGGGCATTCACTGGTACGGGGGGGGGCAAAATCACGGGGCTCCCAGGGCGGGGCATACCCTTGGCTACGGGGGGGGGGGCATATCACGGTACGGGGAGATATCACGGGGCTACAGGGGGGACATATCCTGGCAAAGGGGGGGAGCATACCCGGGTACAGGGGAGCATATAAATGGCTACAGGGGAGCGTTTTCACTGGCTACAGGGGGGGCAAAAAAAATGGCTGGGGGGGGGGGCTTACCCACTGGTCGGGGGGGGCCTTCACTGGTTACGGGGGGGCCCTATAAAGGGCTACTGGGGGGCATATCGCTGGTTACAGATGGGGCATATCACTGGCTACAGGGGGGGGGCATATCCAGGTCTGGGGGGGGGCATATACGGGTACAGGGGGCATATCACTGGCTACGGGGGGGGGGCATATCACTGGCTACAGGGGGGGGCCCATTTCACTGGTTACGGGGGGGCGGGGCATATCCCTGGTCACGGGGGGCATATCACTGGCTACAGGGGGGGCTATCACTGTTTTACAGGGCGGGGGGTTATCATGGCAAAAGGGGGGGGGGAATATAAATGGATACAGGGGGGGCATATCACTGGCTACAGGGGGGGGGAATATCACGGGCAAAAGGGGGGGGGGATTTCATGGCTACAGGGGTTTGGTAAAAATATCACTGGCTAAAAGGGGGCCCCGGGGGGGCATAATCCCCTTTGGCTACGGGGGGCCAAGGGGGGCATATCACTGGCTACTGGGGGGGCATATGGCAGGGGGCTTTTGGGGGGGCATTTTACTGGAAATACAGGGGGGGGGGTTATCAATGGGGCCTACAGGAAGGGGGATATCACGGGGGGGTTTTTAACAGGGGGGGGGGTTGGGGGGTTTTTCTCGGGGGGGGCTACAGGGGGGGGGCATATCCCTTTGGGTCCCCAGGGCGGGGGGCCCAATTATTCCCGGGGGGGGGGGGGGGTGGTGTTTTACCAGGGGGGGGGGGGGGGTTTTTATCAAATTTTGGCCCCCCAAACAGGGGGGGGGGAAAAAAAAATTTATCCCACCTTTTGGAAACCAAGGGGGGCTTTTATTTAACCTTGGCTAAACCCAGGGAGGCCCCAATATCACTGGCTCGGGGGGGGGTTTACCCACAGGGCTACCAGGGCGGGGGGGGGCCCCTTTTAAATTACGGGCAAAAAACCCAGGGGGGGGGCCATTAACAACTGGCTTACAGGGGGGGGCCATACACTGGGGGGCTACAGGTTGGGCCAAAATTATAAACTTGGGGTACAGGGGGGGGGGGATATCATTTGGCTACAAAGGGGCATATCACTGGCTAAAGAGGGGGCATATAAACTGGCTACAAAGGGGAATATCCCCTGGTCCCGGGAGGGGGGATTCATGGCTACGGGGGGAGCATATAAAATGGTTTCAGGGGGGCATATCACTGGCTACAGGGGGGGGGGATATCACGGGGCCACAGGGGAGCATATCCCCTGGCTACAGGGCGGGCATATCACATGTCTACAGGGTGGGGGGCTTTATCATTGGCTCCCAGGGGGGGGGCTATCATGGCTACGGGGGGGGCATACACGGGCCCTAAAGGGCGGGAAATATACTGGTTTCGGGGCCGGGGAATTTTTCACTGGTACGGGGGGGGGGGCTTTAATCACTGGCTACGGGAGGGGGCTTTATAAATGGTTCGGGGGGGGCCCATATCACTGTTACGGGGCCCGGGGGCATATCACGGGGCTCCCGGGGGGGGGGGCATATCACTGGCAAAACGGGGGGGGCATATCATGGCTACGGGGCCCGGGGACATTTCATTTGGCTACAGGGGGGGACATATCACTGGCTAAAGGGGGGGCATATCACTGGTACGGGGGAATTTATCCCCCTGGGTTAAAAGGGGGGGGGATTTCACTGGCTACAGAGGGGGCATATACTGGATACAGGGGGGGGGCATTTTAATGGCTACAGAGGGGCATATCACTGGCTACAGGGGGGCATATCTCGGGCTACGGGGGGGCATATAACTGGTACTGGGGGGGGCATATCACTGGCAAAGGGGGAGATATCACGGGCTCCCGGGGGGGGGGCATTTTCCCTGGCACAGGGGGGGAGCATATCAATTTGGCTCGGGGGGGCATATAAATGGCTACAGAGGGGGCATATAAATGGCTACAGGGGGCTTATCACGGGCTACGAGGGAGTTTCACTGGTACGGGGGGAGCTTATCACTGGCTCAGGGGGGGGGCAAAATCCTGGCTACGGGGGGAGCATATCACGGCTACAGGGGGGGGGGTTTCCCCGGCCCTACAGGGGGGGGGCATATCCCCCGGTTTAAGGGGGGGGGATTTTCACCGGCTAAGGGGGGGGGCATATTCCCGGCAAAAAGGGGGGAAATATCACCTTGCTAAGGGGGCATATCACCTGGAAAAAGGGGGGGCATTTTGTCCGGGCCCTACAGGGGGTAATAACCTGACTACAAGGGGCATATTACTGGTTTAAAAGGGGAAAAATTACCCTCATAGGGGGCCCAAAAACCTAGCTAAGGGGTTTTAACCGGCAAGAGGGGCTAAAAATTTTCTGGTAGAGGGGGAAAAACCCCTTTGGTCTAAAGGGGGCTTAAACCCTGGCTACGTGGGCTATTCCCTGGTATAGGGGGAAATATTTCCCTACAGGGGGGGAAATTATTCCCTTTTTGGGGCACTATAGATGGCGATTTTGTATAGAAAATGGGAAAAATTGTAGAAAAATTTGCTGATAAAAGAGTCTAAGTGTTTGTTTTGTAAATATTTCAGTGAAGAGTGTTCCCCGGGAAAAAGAGGATTTCATGGCGTCGGGACAAATGGAGAAAAAGGAGAAAGAAAAAACTCTTCAGGGGACGTTCTTTGAAAAAGTCACTAAATGAAAATGCGTGTAATCCACTTTATTTTCTCCTGACCCTTTAATCCCAAAGGTTTTTTTTTTTTCCCGTAAAAATATTCCGCATTTTCATAATGAGCCCAAAAAAAATTCCGTTGGTAAACCCAACCCCTCCCTCAAAAAAATTTTTAAAAGGGCCCGAGCCCCGGATGTTTTGGGCCCCCTAGCAACCCCCCCGGGTTTTGGTTTTACCAAATACGTTTTTTTTTTTTGTTTTTTTTTTTTTTTTTTCCAGTCGTTGACTTTTGGGTTTAAGGGGAAAAAGGGGAAAGTGTACGTGTTTTATTTTTATTTTTTGGTTTTTTTTTCCCCCTTTGGGTTTTGGTTTTACTACTTTTTACACTATTTTTCTCATTGATCAGCAGAATTTTATGTCACTGGTAAAATAATCAATACATGCAGTACAGCATTACTGCTAACAGTCAATCGCCATGTGTCCTTTGGGGGTAAACATCCAGACCCCCCAAAAAGCATTTGTCAAGCTTCCGGTTTGTTATGGAAGCCAGCAGCACCCCGTGATCAAGCAGCAGGGAGAAAGGAGGGCGATGGAGACAGAGCTCCCTCCCTCTATCTTTCCCTTCGCTGTCGTGGTTACAATTGCTGCGGCATCTAAGGGTTAATTGCCCGTGATCGGAGAAAGCCCCAGTTGTGGCCGACAGCACATGAAGCCAACTTTAATATGCAGCTGACTTTATGCGCTGATTGTGAGGACTCTGCTCGTGAGCCCCCCAAAAATTTCCCTGGGCATATGGAAGCCCTTTCAAAACCCCCCTTTCCCACATATGCTACCCATATGTCCAATGTCTGGAAGGGGTATTTCTGTTAAATTGATTAGTTTTAAACATATAAGGAAAAGTAAATAAAGACTATTACCAAGTACATTGCTGTTCTGATTTTGCTTTCCTTCCGAGGTACAGCAGTTCTTCTCTCCTGCTTTCGTACGCACTTCCCCCAGGTTACGATCCCTCTCTCGCTTACATGGCTTTTCTGGGGACATATTCTCTGTGTGTTTACGCAGCACTGGGAGCTTGTTTGTTTCTTCCTGACAAACTTTAACCCTTTTAAAGCTCAGTAGGCTTGTGCCCTGCTGTTTAGACCCCTTCACCAATGTCCCTCTAACGATCAACTAGGAACAGAAATGAAATGTCGTCCCGCTGTGAACGCTACAGTTTTGAACGGAAAAAGGGTGCCTTTGGAACCACCAACAGCCTGAACAGGAAATGGGAATAGGAAGCTGTAGAACCACCCACGGCCTAAACAGGAAATAAGAACCTAAAGACTGCAGAACCGCCCACAGCATGAATTGGAAGTGGGGGGAGAAGCAGTAGAACCCCACACCCTAACGGAAGGGGGCCTGAAACTTTAGAACCGCCCACAGCCTAAAAGGAAGTGGGGGCCTGAAACTTTAGAACCGCCCACAGTCGAAAAAGGGAAGTGAGAACTGAAGACTGCAGAAACCCCCCTTAGAAGAACTGGAAATGGGAAGGAAGCTGTAGAACCCCCCCACAACCGAAGTGGGAGATGAAGCTGTAGAACCCCCCATCTGAACTGGAAATGGGGGACAAGCGTAAACAGCCCCCAGCCTTTAAAAAAAGGAAGTGGGACCTGAAGCTTTAGAACCGCCCACAGTCTGAACAGGAAGTGAGAACCTGAAGACTGCAGAACCGCCCTTAGAATGAACTGGAAGTGGGAGACTGAAGCTGTAAAACCCCCAACCGAAGGGGAGTAAACTGTAGAACCGCCCACAGTCTGAACGGGGAATGGGGACAAGCTGTAGAACAGCCACAGCCTAAAACAGGCAGTGGGAGCCCTGATTTTTAGCCCCAACCCACAGTGACCAGAAAGTGGGCCCCCCTGAAGCTGTAGAAGAACCCGAGCCTGAACGGAAGGGGAGCCAAAGCTGTAAAGAACCCACCCTGAACAGGAAGTGGGAGCCCTGAAGCTGTAGAAGCACCCACAGCCTGACCGGGAAGTGGGAGCCTGAAGCTGTAGAAGCACCCACAGCCTGAACAGGAAGGGGGAGCCCTGAAGCTGTAGAAGCACCCACAGCCTGACCAGGAAGTGGGAGCCTGAAGCTGTAGAACTGCCTAAAGCCTGACCAGGAAGTGGGAGACTGAAGCTGGCTGTGAAGAGCAGGCTCTGTGAAACAGCATGGTGATAGCATCCATTTTAGGTCCTCCACAGGTCATGTTTTCCGGATTGCACAGGTGATATAATTATAGTCAGTGCCTTCTATAGGATATCCTGAGAACATGACCTGTTGAGGAGCATGGGCTTAAGCCATTACTTTTTTGAAGGAGGAGAGAGAGTGTGTAGAGGCATAGTGTTCACAGACAGGTGTAATGCAGCCTCTTTGTCAGTAGGTGGCAGAACATCTTCATTAATTGTGTTCCTATAGGGAATGTTTAAACTTTAAAATCTGATCCATACGTGTAATTTTTTGGTTTATGCAGCATATGCATTGTTTTCAGAAATCCCCAGACATAGTACTTTTTGCTAAATTTTCGGAGACTGTACCATTAATCTATCTGCGAATTGAGCCTAATGTCCGAAAATTTAAAGATGTAGCTCATAGGCTCAGACTTGAGTAAAATGACCGTACGTCTATTGAATATAATGGTGGGCAGCAGGAAACCTCAGCCAGGTACTGTCACTGATTTACAATCGGTCTTCGGTGCTGCCATCTATATAAAAAAAAAATCCATGTCGATGCAGAATGTCCGTTTTTCCATTTATGTTGCTGATGCGCTGCAGCTTTTTCCCATTGACTTCAGTGCAGAGGTTAATCTGCAATAAATACAGTGTTGCGGATTTTTTGGTTCTGCAACAAAATCTGCAAGAACGGATTTAAAAAATGTTTATTTTGTTTTTAGTTAAGGCGTGGTTCACATTTGCATCAGTTTTGCAACAACACCCAATAGAACCTCATTTACTACAGTGGGGTGGGTATGATTTTTGTCATGGTGTCCGTCCTGCTGTTCTATTTTTTTTTTTTCTCTCATTCCTGACCAAACTTGTGATGAAAGTTCCGAATACTAATCTAATCTGCAACAAATCACATGATTGGGTGCAAATATACCTTCACAAATTTTCCACTATCCTAAAGGTGTGTATTCAATGTGATCTTGAAGGAATAGAAAAAAGCTGCCAAAGCAGACAGTGGAAACCAGAAGTTTCCATCCACTATATAAAGCCCCATCTGTAGGTTTTTCCCTCCCCTCTATATAAAGCCCCATCTGCAGGTTTTTCTCACTATCTGACATGAAATCAGAATAAACATTCCTCGTTTTAGGTCAATTAGGAACCAAAATTATTTATATTTGCCAAATGCAGAATGAGAGAGAAATGTTTAAGGCATTTTATTACCTAAAGTCAAAAGTTTCCATACACTAGGATTACTGCCTTTAAGCAATTTGGGACTGCCCATATGATGATGTTATGTCTTTGGAAGCTTCTGATTTATTGGCAACATATGAGTGAGTTAGAGACACAGCTGTGGATGTATTTTTTAAGCACACCAGAAACACACTGCTTCTGTGTGGAACATTATGGGAAAGTGTAAAGAAATCAGCCAAGATATCGGGAAGAGAATTGTGGACTTGAACAAGTCTGGATCATCCTTGAGTTCAATTTCCAGATACCTAAAAGTGCCTCGTTCATCTGTACAAACAATTATATGCAAGTACAAACAAAAAGGGAATGTCCAGTCATCATACCGCTCAGAGATGAACGTGCATTGGTCCGACATGTGCATATCAACCCAAGAACAAAAGCAAAAGACCTTGTGAAGATGCTGGCGGAAGCTGGTAAGATTGTGCCATTATCCACAGTAAAACGAGTACTTTATCAACATGGGCTGAAAGGCCGCTCTGCCAGGAAGAAGCCGTTACTCCAAAAGAAACATATAAAAGCCAGATTAATGTTTGCAAATGCACACAGGAACAAAGACCTACATTTTTGGAGACCTGACAGAACTAAAATTAAAATGTTCGGCCATAATGACCATTGTTACGTTTGGAGGAAAAAGGGAGAAGTTTGGAAGCCTAAGAACACCATCCCAACTGTGAAACACGCGGGTGGCAGCATCTTGTTGTGGGGTTGTTTTGCTGCAGGAGGAACTGGTTCACTTCACAAAATAGATGGCATCATGAGGAAAGAAGATTATGTGGCAATACTGAAGCAAACTCTCAAGACAGCAACCAGGAAGTTAAAGCTTGGGCGGAAATGGGTCTTCCAAATGGACAATGACCCGAAGCTACTGCCAAACTGGTTACAAAGTGGGTTAAGGAGAACCAAGTCAATGTTTTGGAGCAGCCATCACAAAGCCCTGATCTCAATCCTATTGAAAATTTATGGGCAAAGCTGGAAAGACAGGTGCGAGCAAGGCAACCCCCAACCTCAGTTACACCAGTTCTGTCAGGAGAATGGGCCAATATTTCTACCAACTATTGTGAGAAGCTTGTGAAAGATCCAAAATGTTTGACCCAAGTCCTACAGTTTAAGGGCAAAGCTACCAAATACTAATGAAATGTATGGAAACTTTGACTTTGCAGAAAGTAATAAAAATGCCTTAAAAATTCTCTCTCATTATTCTGGCATTTGTCAAATATAAATAATTTTGGTTCCTAATTGACCTAAAACAGGGAAGGTTTATTCTGATTCATGACAGGTAGTGAGAAAAACATGCAGATATGTCTTTACATACACTATATAAAAACTTCTAGTTTCAACTGTATGTACCCTACAATACAACTAAATAAAAAGGGGGTGTTTAGTCTGTAATCATGAAAATGCATGTGCATGGGAGCTGTATACACAAAACGAATCTTCCCCACCCCCCCAAAAAAAAAAATAAAAAAAATTGCAAAATCCCTTTAATACACTGGTTCAAAGAAACAATGGTTGTAAAAGTACATTATCCTTGAAATATTAAAACAAAGTTAAAGCCTTTGGGGTACACAATCTTTATCACTTACTCTATGAAAGTTGATTGTCAGTGTCCAACTATTGTTTATTGGTCCTTCCGTTTGAAATGGAATAATTGGGAACAAAAAGTCTTTTTGTTCTTTCTCGAGGTCCTCCATGATGGCCGACATATTAGTTGGCAGATAGTCCACTTTAATTTCATTGTGGCCCAAGTGGTCTGATGGTTTTAGATGGTGGATTAGGGTTCAAAAATTTAACCTTACTAAGGAAACGATTTTGTTTTCATAATGGGGCCAGTATTTGATTTAATATCCAGGTTCTCTGAGGGTTATTATTAGACAAGTGGGCGTGGGGTAAGTTCATGGGGGACCCGTATCTAAGGGGTTTATTCTTGGACCAGGTTGTTGGGGACTTCATGACAGTGACCTTAGTGGTTGGTTAAAGTCATGGTAGACCTGGGATTGGGTGACTTCATGACACGTAAACGTATTTTGGTTTTTTTCTGGACCTAGTTGGTTGGGTTTCTCGCAGGGCCATATTTTGGTTTTGTCATGGGGGAAATTAGTGGGTGCTTCAGGGTTTGGACCAGATTTTGGATAATCTCACATCATGATGGACCAGGTAGTTGGTTGGTTTCTCGTCATGGACCAGGTAGTTGGTTGGTTTCTCGTCATGGTGGACCTGGTAGTTGGGTAGCTTCATGGCATCTTGGACCAGGTAGTTGGATAATCTCACATCATGATGGATCAGGTAGTTGGTTGGTTTCTCGTCATGGACCAGGTAGTTGGTTGGTTGCGTGTCATTGTGGACCAGATAGTCGGATGATTTCACGTCATTATGGACCAAGTAATCTAATGGTGGATGATCATTTTCTAGAGATTTGTATTCACCACTTTGTGCAAGTTTCATAGTCAAGGCTGGTAAAATACCTTCTGAAGTTTCCTTAGTATCCTCTTGTGTAATTTGGATTGTTGTAATGTCTATTTTATAACTAAATACAGACGCTGGGGACTCGTCGTCTTCACTCATGATCTCCTCTATCTCAAGTGTCTCTGTTTCATCATCGTAGTCTGAGACACTTGATGCAACATTTGGAAGAATCTTCCTTTTTTCCTTTAAAAAAATAAAACAGATTATGCATCCAGCCGTATCTATAGATTTAATCTACATCGCAGCCATTCGAACAGACGGCTGTAGACTAACTTGTTGACTTTTCCCAGTAACCAGCAGAACTGTGAATGCAGCTCTGAGTTACAATGTACTAAAAGGAACTACCTCTGTTATAAAGCTGTAGGCCGGACTTTGCCTTTAATAGTTCCCATACGAAATTAAAAAAAATGACATCAGCATAAACACATCTTTATTCTATGAGTCTATAAAACACAAAAAAATGTTTCGACTCTAAGGGTCTGTTCACACGGCGTATTTGCAGTCCGTATTTCGGGGTGTAACTGCGCTGCAATATGCTCGAAGTACTACCCTGCAAATACGGTAACTCATTGAGAGCTATAATTACCTGCTGTTTTCCCCAGCGCACTATGCGCCGGGAGAAAGAAGTGACATGTCACTTCTTCCTGGTGCTTACGCACTGGGGAAATCAAGAGTGTATGGGGGCCGGAACAGAACGGGGCCAGCGTGTACTTGTAATACACCTGCCATATAGTGGCGCGCACAGTACATGCTGCTATACGCCGGGATTACACCGTGTGACCTCACTCTAAATGAGTCTTTATCAAGCATCACTGTGTGGGAGTGCACAGTGTCACTAAGCATGCCCACATCACTATTGTATAGAAGTAGCTTTCTGTCTACACAGGGGGTGCACAACATGCCTTGTCTCTGCTCTCATACGTCATAAAGGAAGAATCATCTTTTACAGCTGCATTCCACTGTGGGCACTGTATGGCTGGCACTATGGTGGTGGGCACTGTATGGCTTGCACTGTTATGGTGGGCATTGTTTGGCCTCACTGTATGGCTGGCATTATGGCGGGCACTATTATAGGGTTTACTGTACGGCAGGCACTGTTATAGTGTTTACTGTACGGCAGGCACTGCATGGCCTCACTGTATAGCTGGCATTGTTACAGCAGGCACTGTTATAGCGTGCACTGTTTGGCTGGCATTAGCGCGGGCACTGTTATGGTGTTTACTGAACGGCAGGCACTGGAATGGTGGGCACTGTATGGTCTCACTGTATGGCTGGTATTGTTACAGCAGGCACTGTTACAGTGTGCACTGTATGGCTGGCATTATGGCGGGCACTATTATGGTGTTTACTGTATGGTGGGCACTTTTATGGTGTTTACTGTACGGCAGGCACTGTATGGTAGGCACTGGTATGGTGGGCACTGTATGGCCTCACTGTATTGCTGGCATTGTTACAGCAGGCACTGTTATAGTGTGCACTGTATGGCTGGCACTATAGGGCTGTATATGCTATTTTAAGCAACCTAAAGGAGTAATGAGGTAAAAACTTCTGGATTTTTTCTGGATTTCTTCCTCCAAGGATTATTTATTGCTGACACAATCATGGCAGATCCACGAGATTCACCATAAAGATGTCTCATAGGTTCCAGACTCCAGCGAGGAAGAGATGAGTTGGAGAGTTAGCTACATGTGTGTGTTGTTCTCTCTCTCGCTATCGTTGTGAACACCCCCCTCCTCCCCAAACTCCAATGAACATAGGCTTCTCGTATCCTCATTCTGGAGCACCGAGCAGGGGACCCTCCATTCTGATCTCTAGCTCTCCCTAAAGTGAAACCAGGACCATTCAGCCATTTTGGGTGTTTATAATTGAAGTGCCATAAAGGTCTCAGATGGGCATACCCCAGGGAGAGGAACAATATGGCAGTGTGCACCTCTAGCCTACACCACCTATGATTGTGCTAAGAAGCTGTGGAACCATACCTTGCTTGACATGTACTCTTTGGCCCACTCACAGTTGGCCGGGTCAGGGACGGGCTTGCTCCACCAGTGAGGAAGGATTCTTGATAAGAAAACTTGCATCCTACAAGGAAACAAAAGACATGGACTTTGTTCCATCATCATGAAAATACCTGTCTGCTGCAGTCATTGTAATCCAAGTAACACAAACTGCATCCAATACAAAAAGTGTTGCATCTAAAAACCCCTAGGTCATATTCACACACTGAGGCTCTGTCTACACTGCACAGAAAAAGTACTTTTTTTTCAAGTTTTTTTCTTTTCAAAAAATGGGGGGAAAACGATGAAAATCATCCCCCCATAGATCTAATGTAAAACCCTCCTGCGTTACACTGACCTTTTTTCTGTCTTTTTTTTTTACGGTCGTATTTTGCAACATGTTCAAAAAACCCCCAGCAGGACAGAAAATTTTACTACGGGGTCTAGGGAAAAGCGCCGGACTTCTTTTGGCACGTTTTTTTGCCGCGATTTTTCAAAAAAAAACCCTCCCGGGAGACCCAATTCCCCCCTATAGGGGTTTTTTAAAGTTATACCTTTTCAAACTGATACAAGTGTCCTATGTGTCCTTGTTTGTACTGTTCGTAATAAAATTATCATGCTTTGGTCGCTGACGATTTCTGCGCAATTCATATTTTTTTCGCTAAAAATATGGTTTTTACGGATTTTGGCGTAAGATTCGGGGTTTTTTTTTTTACAGATTTTGGCGCTAATAAAGGTCTCACTTCTGACACCAAAAATAAGTTTTTTATGGATTTTGGCCCTTTAGTCCTTTTTTTTTTATTTTTATGGATTTTGTCGCTAATAAAGTTTCTCGCTTTTGCGCCAAAAATACTTTTGTTTTTTTTTTTTGATTTTGGCGCCAGAATCCTTTTTTATGGACTTTGGGGGCTAAAAAACATTTTCATAACTCTATTAGCCCAAAAAATTTTTCTCCTTTTGATGCCAAAAAAAAACTTTGTTTACGGTTGTGGGGCCGAATCCGTTTTTTTTCGTTTTGGAACTAAAAACCTTTCTTATCTTGCTGCACCCCAAAAATTTAAAAAAGTAATTTTTCGCCAAACTGTAAAAAAAAAACAATTCTTGCGCAAAATCCAAATCAATGCGACATTTGGTTTCCTGTGTGTTGTGGTAAAATCATGGCGTCACCAGAACCTCAATAGTCTGATACCCTGAAGCACGAATTCCACTGAGGTGGTTGTGTATGGGTGACAGTAATGCAATGATTTTACAGCACTTTGGGTGCCTTTGAAAAGCTTCCGCACCCCCCTGTTACAGTGCTTTCACGCAGGCAATTTATTGAAATTTTTTTCCCGCCCCTTCCCATTCATTTGACATGAGCCTTCAGAAATCCATGCCCGTGCTGCAGAACACTGCCTTTTTCTGTTTCTACAGCAAATCTGCTGCATGTGACTATATTGCCATGTCATTAAAGTGTATAGGCCACATGTACCTAAGTATGTATCCAATATAATAGGGCGGCCATACAAAGGATTCGGTATAAATCCAACATTAAAACCCCCTTTGCCCAATCGAAAAAATATTAAAGGATTTTTTTCTCCCTTCAAGTTTCAGGGGAAAGCAAAATGAAATACCCCGTACTTTCCCGGGTTTAGACTGACTCATTTGCATAACTCCAGCTTGACAAACATGCTCCCCGTTTGCTTTCAATGCTAATTTAACAGTTTTCTTCTCAAAACTAAAAGGACTTCTTTTTCTGACCCCCAAAACAAAAGCCCTAATTCAGTTCTGTTTTTTTACATAAACAACTTTTTACTGCTGACAGCACAACCGCCACAACCTGTGTGTGACCTCACCCCTGTTATTTATTGAACAAACGCAGGGTGAGAATTGTTTACGGTCATTTTACTGAGGAACGGAAATAGCCAGATCATAAATTCACTTGTACCCTCCTTGGGGGAAAACAAGGAACAAAAGAATTTAAATTTGGAAAATGCTTTGTTTTTGTTCCCTAAAATTTGAACTATTCTTTGTAGCGAGACACCCTTTAATGACCAAACTTTTTTAGTTTTTCCCTTTCCTTGCGTTTCAACATTGTAACTTTTTTTTTTTTCAATGACGCAGTTTTTTGGGGCCTCGTTTATTGGGGAAAAGTTGTATTTTATGGGGAATATTTTTTAAAGTTCACTTCATATTATTGCAAAAATTTTTTTTTCACTTTTTTTTTTCACCATTCTCATTTCACACTTAATAACTTGTTATATTAATTCTACAGGTTATTATGACCATGTGGATAAATAATGTGTAGGGTTTTGTGTGTGTGTAATGTATGCACAATATATATATTTTTTTTTTTTTAACACAGTTTTATTTACACCACAGAAATATACAGGAATACAATATATCAAAGTAAAACGGGTCAGTGTCCTTTTTTTTGCAAAAACACCTCCTAAACAATAAACGAAAAAACCCCCCTCCCCCCCCCCCCCTTGTACATACATCTTGATTTAACAATTTTGTCCCTGATTCTCAAAAATTAGGGGTTCGGTCGCCTCAGAAGTTTTCCTCACCAAACAAATTTTTCCCCCCTCAATCTACCCTGAGGGGGGCCCAGGTCATCTGCCAAAACTTGCGTAGGTACCACTCGTTCTTTAAAAGGATACTACCTTTTTATTTCCTGGGTGTCGGAAATTTTTTTTTAAAAAAAAAAATTTCTCCATTTACGGAAAAACCCCCTTGCCCCGTTGCCCTTTATTTTTCTCCACCTCCCTTTTATCCAACAGGAAAAATGTTTAACCATGATATCACCTTTTCAATGGGGGGGATATTCTATCAAGCCACGCTTCAGTAACCCCTTTTTTTGAAACAAAAAGGGAAAAATATACCAAATTGAATTTTTTTTTCAGTCGCTAGAGAAACACAAAAAGATAAGAATAGATCCAACCCCAAACTAATATAAGAAGAAAATTTGAAATTGCCCCAGAAGTCCTGGTTTGGGGGCAGGCCCACTCCAGATAAAATCCGCCCCCGCAGACGGTTTTTGGGACATCCCACCGTCATCTGGCGCCCCGGGGTGGGAGGTACTCAAACGCAAAACGCGGGTGTAATATTTTTAAATTTTGAGATTTCCCAGTTTTCAATAAATTATTTTCCTATTAGCACCCATCCATCAAATTTTGCCTGGAAATTTTTCGGGACCCCTAGTCTGCCCCCCCCACCGTGAAAAATTTGGGTTTGGGTTTCCATCCCCGAGACATTCCCTGAGATCTTAACAAAAAGGACAAGGTTTTTTTGCTGGGAACCTCTTAAAGTTCGAACCTAATTTTGGCTGAATTCTTTCAATAATTTTTCAAAATTTCGCAAAAAACCCGGGCCTACAAACCTAAATAGCAACCCCCGGCCCCTATTAGACACAAATTCTGCAAAAAAAAAACGTTTTTTCCGACTATTGGGAAAGGGGACTAACGTTGTAACCCCACATTTCCCATCTCCTAAATTCCGATTTTTTCCCCCCTTCCCGAAATTTGGATGGCCCCATAAAAAAAGGGCTTTTTAAAAGAAAAAAGAGCCCATCAAATTGTCTAACCCCCCTTCCACCACCACTGTATCCTTTACCCAAAGAGCTCCTCACATAGAGAGGGGTATTAAGTACTTGGGGTTAATAAATATTTTAAAAACCAGGGGTTCACTAGATTGGGTTTAAAAAAACAATTGGAAAAAAGTTTGCTTCTGAATCCAAACTTGCGTTCAACAAATGCAGATTGTAGTATAAAATTTTGGGAAAACCCCCAATCCCCCCCCCTGCCCTTTGGAAGATTAAATTTTCAATGCATCCTAGGCTTTTACCCATTAAACAGGATCGGGCTCCTGGAAGCAAGACAAGCCTATCTGCAGACCCCCAAATCTTAACAGGGGAGTAAAAAGTATACTCCCCCCTTTAGATTTAAAGACTCCATGCATCAACCGGCCGCTGTTCCATAAAAATTTCCAGTGTTGGTTGTGTGCACCGTCCGTTCGTCTGTAAATAATCGCTGCGGGTTTTCCCCCGGCTTTTTAAAACCACATTGAGGTCCCCCCCCTACCCCCTTCAATCGGTAGTGTCCATCATATCCTGTAGCCAAATCACTAAAAAGCCAGTTTTGTCTTATTTGGGGCCATAGATTTAAAGCTTTATGGGCTTGAATTATTTGCCAAAGTAACTCTTGTTTCCCTGCCTTTTACATCCCACTTTGGTCCACCCCCCCCTTTATTGCGTTTTTTTTGTAAAATGTTATTCTCCCCCTTTGGATTGTTTAGTGGGGGCCCAAGACCTCTCCCACCCCTGTTTCCTCATCCTGAAAAGTCGGCCTCCTCCCCAAATGCTCTCCGGACAGGGCGATGTCCCCTTCAACGCTTTGATTTTTTATACTGTGGGGCAAACAAATTTTTTAGTGCTTTTTTTAATGAATTTTTGGGGCAAAAACATTTTTACACATATAAGTTACTGAACAGCACAGATACCCAAGATGGCGCCCGCTTCCCGGGCCATCCCACCATGTGCCAGCATGGACCCGGTGGGAAACCCTGACCTATTGGAGAACCAATCAACTGTGCCACATTCCTGAAGACTGCAAGAAACAAAGGAATTACCAAGCCCCGAAGCCCGTTTGTAAAATCCTTGTATTCAAAAAGGCCCCTTCTTTTGGGTCCCCCCCCACCTGAGGGGGACCATATCAGCTCTGTGTCTGGGGGTCATTTCTTCTGCCGGCAATTTAGTTTTTAATTTTGGACACAGTAGTACGCGGGGGACCCCCGAACCCCAAAAATGGCCCAACGTGGGGGGTTCAAAGGGGCGCATTTCCCGAGGGGCCCGACTGTGACCCCTGGGCTTACCCTTGGACTTTCCAAAACGGGGGACTGATCACGCCCACTTGAAAAAAACGGGAATTGTGGTTTCTTTTTGAAATCTGTAGTTTCCTTGTTTTGGACGGTTTTCCCGGTTGGTCGGGTTTGTTTTTTTGGTCGCCCCCGGGTTTTT
>JAODAL010018682.1:0-74103 GCA_025379985.1 Phyllomedusa bahiana | reverse complement strand
CTCAGGGGCTTACAAGTGCGCTCTTTAATGCACTTTTTTGGAGTGCCCCTGGTTAAAATATAGGTGAAAAAGGGGGGGGCTTTGTAGTTTTGGGGCTGAAAAAGCCTCAGACTTCGGGTGACCCCATTCATATATGTCACCCTATGTGTTTCACACTGCCATCTCCAGTGCTTCATCAGGTCTGATGCAAATGGTTGTGGATCTGGTATAAATACTTGCTTAAACAAACAGTCCACATAAGGAAACAACCCATATTCCAACTAATAACATATAGTTTTCAGGTGCATAAATATATACATCAGGTGCATAGAAACCTATTACTGACGGAGCCAGTTTGGACCTTCCTGACCGAGCCCAATTTTTTTAAATCTGACAATTGTAATTAAATTTATATTTTTTTTTATGTTTTACTAATTTACACAAAAAAAACACTTTTATGTAAAAAAAGAAGGCATGTTTTTGTATCACCATAGTCTGAGACCCATAACTTTTTTTTTCTTTCTGTGTACAGAGGTGTGTATTGGCTTGTTTTTTGCGGGTTAAGTTGACGTTTTTATTGGTACCATTTTGGGGAGACGTGACTTTTTGATTGCCTTTCAATTTGTTTTTTGGGAGGCAGAGTGGATAAAATACTGCAATTTTGGCAAGGCTTTCCATCTTTTAAAAATGTGACATGTTAGTTTTACTCCGTAGGTTGAAACGAATCCCTTTTTTATAAAAAAAAAAAAATAAGTTGTAACATTTTAAGATTTTTTTTTTTTATTGTGTAAAATAATATTTATGCATGGCTAACTTCTGATAACCGTAGATAAATAGACCAGCTTATCAAAGTTTTCTATAATAGACTTGATATCCTGAAAGGGATGTCCAACCCTTAGTACATCAATATAAGGAAAAAATCAGGATATATACACGCACATATAGTTGCAAAAGTTTTTTTACTGTGCTGAAGTTTTATGCACTATGTTACAATCGTTATTTTATACCCATAAAACAGAAACACTGTTACAAAGGCAGTTGTCATCGTTTAAAGCAGAGAGCGCATTCACATGTGTGCTGTCCCTTGCTAACCCTGATTACAGTCCCTTGGAGCGAAAAACATCTTAACTCGTGTAGGTTTGGGTAATTAGATGGACTCACTGAGTGCTGCTCGGTGCGGTAAATATTTATAGCAAAAGCCGCTTGCTCTCCTTTTGGATCACCGATTTTCAGGGATTGCACTCGTCCCTCTATCAAACCCAGGAACAAGAGGCTCCGAAACTGCGGACGATTGGGGGGAACTCCCCCCCTTTGTAAAGCTCGTTTCCCCAATGGGTTTAAGGGCAGGGCTAAAACCGTATGGTCGCTTTTAAACCCCATGTGTTTTCTTGCCTGTGCTATCGTAGCTTTTGCCTAACCAATCGGCTTAGTGCGGGGAGAACAAAAAAAGGACCGTGGTTATTTACTAAAATCCCCTTTTAAAAACCCTTTTATCTTGTGTAAGAAAAAAAGAAAAGGGGACTATATTTTTTCCCCTATTTACGAAAAGGCTCCATTTGCTTTTCTCATTTTTTCCCTTGGGGATTGGGGCGAATCAACCCTACAAAACCCAATAAACCTTTTTTTTGTAGAAGTCGTCTTTTTTATTTGTTTGGGTCTTTATGGTTCAATTGTTCAATACCTGCCACCCCCAAATCGTTTGCTTTTTTGTTTTGTCAAAAAAGTTTTGGGGAAATTTTCCCTTTTTTCCCCAATATTGTTTTTTTCCCGGGTTGTGTCTTTTTTTTTTTCCTTTTGTGTCATTTTTTGTTTGATACAAACGGATTTTGATTTATTTTTAATTTATTCTTATGCGCACTTGTTTGGGGTTTTGGGCCGAAAATAAATTTTGCTGAAAGGGGCACTTAAGTAAATAGATTACATTAGTTGTATTGCAGGTGTAGTAACCTTTGTTTTGAATGGTATATCCCTTATTTGGGGATGGTGTTTTTATGTCGCCTGTAAAAAGCCAGAGAAAATTCTGGCAGTTAAGGAGGGAAAAAAAAATTTTTGGCCCTTTTTTTTTTTTTTTAGTGGGTTGGGGGACATTTCGGGGCGTGACTTGTTTTTTTAAGGTTTGAATGTAAAATTTCATTTTTTTTATCTTTGGGCCTTTACGATTTATGAATTGAGGTTTTTTTTTATTTAAATTTTTTCCCCTATGTGGGATCGCTTTGTAGGATTTTCCCAAAAGCCTTGTGTTTAGTGTTTTTAAATTGTTTAGCATTTTTCTTTCATAAACTGTTTAGAAACATTACCCTGTAAAAATTTTTCCCTTTTGGGGTTTTTTAGTCATTCCCTATCTCTAGTTTTTTTGGAGAAAATCGTTTGCTATTCTTATATTTCCCTTCCTGGGAAAAACCTCTATCGGAAAAAATTTTTAATCATTTGTTTCTTATTTTATGGTATCCCCTACCCGTATGCAAAGGGCCCCCAAACCCTTTGTAAATTTGGCCCTTTGGGGGAATTGGGGTTTTTTTACGCTGGGAAAAAGCTTTAAAGTTTTTATGATGTAACTTTGTTTTTTTTATATTTCTTTTTATACAAAGAAAATTTTAAATTTTGCCTTTGGGCTTTTTTAAAAACAGTAACGCCCAAAATTTAATTTTTTTGAAATTGCTTTTGTTTGGGATAAATTTTAAAAAAGGGGATGTATTTATTGTTGTGGAGAACGAAGTTCAATAATTTTTCTTCTTTTCCCCCTTGTAAGGAAAATATAAACCCAAACGTATCTTGACCAGGGGCCCTTATATTGGCCAAATGGTCCGTGGTTGTTTGGGGCTTTCCACATGTTAACGTATATTTTTGCAAAGCTCGGGGAATAGGGGCCCCCATCGATGTCCCTTGTTTTGCAATAGAACCCCTGTCCCAAAAGCAAATTTTTGTTTTGGTACAGTATGATTTCAAAATAATGTAATCGTAACTCTTTTTTTCCTATTAGTGAGGTTAGGGTTTCTTTTTTCCCAAATGTTTTTAAAACTAGCCCCTATCCCTTTCTTTTTTGGGGGGATGTTGGTGTACAAGTTTTTTTATTTTAAAGGGAATCAAAAGTTGGTGTCGACGGTCACTTCAACGGTTGAAAATTTTTTGGGAAAAAATTCATTGGTGCCCTTAAGGCAACTGGGTTGGTTTTTTACTATAGGCTCCCAAAAAAATTTCATCAATGTAGGTGGGAAAACTGGCAAAAAAAACCGCCCCCAATTTTCCCGAGGACTATGGGTTGTCCCGGGGGGGGGTCCTTTGTTTTTTTATAAATTTTTAGGCACTGGGTTTAAAATTTAAGAGGGCGTGGGGGGATAACTGTTTTTAGTTTATTTTTTGGCATTATCTTTTTCCCCTATTTTTCTCCCTTTTTTTAATACTTGTCAATAAATTTTTTTTTTTTTTTTAAAATTTAGGGTCTTTTTGGGAGTCAGATAAAAAGACATTGCAAACCCTTAGTTGCTTATTAGCCTCCCCTTTATATATGCTTCCTTATAAAGAACGACCCCCCGGCCCTCCCTTATGGGCTTGTTTTTTAAAATTTTTTTTGGGTGTCTTCTGTAAATCTTTTAGGGCTTTTGCTTTGGGTTTCTCTTGAAAAGGTTTGAAACCTTTT
Source organism: Phyllomedusa bahiana (assembly GCA_025379985.1). Taxonomy (NCBI): domain Eukaryota; kingdom Metazoa; phylum Chordata; class Amphibia; order Anura; family Hylidae; genus Phyllomedusa; species Phyllomedusa bahiana. Next base: position 70,487 of record JAODAL010018682.1, on the reverse strand, counting down.
TGTTTTTTTTTTTAGATGTACCCCTTTCTTTTTTAAATTCTTCTTTGAAAGTTTGTTCAAAGATGTCGGGGGTTTGGTGGGTCGCTTTAGTTGGATAAAATGAAACTTTTTTATAAAATTTTTTTGGTTTTTTTTGTAGCAGTACCACCCCCTTTTGTCTTTAAAAATCTTGCGCAATTTAAAAATTTTTTTACAAAAACAAATAGAAATTCTTTTTCAAAGTAAATTTTGCCATTTTTTTTCCTTGGGACAAAGTTCAGCCCCTTTTTAAAACTTGCTCGGCATCTCTTTTTTAAAAATTTCGATGAAAAAATTGAAAAACCAAGCTTTTATTTTTCTTTGTTGCTGCTTTTTTCGTTCCCTTTTTTCCTGCTGTTCGGGGTTTCTTCTGCGTTCGCTTTTGGTAATGTCCGTCTTTTTTTGCCCTTTAAAAAAAGGCGGGATTCAGTTTCGATTTTAAAACGTTTTGCGGTTGCTATGATGATTCTGTTTTTAGTCGAGGTGGGTTTTCATTTTGCTTACGTCTTTTCCAAGTTTGTCCCGAAAATTTTGCGGGTTTGTTTTTGTCCCCCGTGTACCTTTATTTCCCGTGCATAATCCCCGGCCCTTTTTTCCCTTTAAATTTGCGCAGGTTTTAAACAGAAATATTTGTCCTTCATTTTTTGGATGGGTTGGGGGTTAAGCTCTTTCCTGCGTTTTAGCATAAGTTCTTTCTGTGTAATTTTTTTGTTTTCCCGGGTGGATTTTAGTGATGTTTTATTAAGTTTTTTTTAGGCTTGTTGTATGTGTTGCACCCTCGCAGCATTAGATCGAGGGATCCCTTTTTCTAATTTGAAAACCCAATTTTGGATGTATTTTACTATGTCCCTTAAGAGTTTGGGTTGCCCGGGGGTTTTCGAAGGCCCCCTTTGGGTTTTCGGGTTTCACTTTTACGTATTTAGGGCGGGTTTGGGAAAGGCATGGAGTCCCTTTGGGCTTAGTTCTTTCTTTTATTTAAAATTTTTTAATTTTTTTGTAAGGGCTTCTTGGTTGAGCCGAGCTTCGTTATCCCACCCAAGACCAGCTGCTTCTGCTTGTCTAATAATAGTCAGCCTTTCTTCATCTGAGAGTACGAGTGTGTCGGCTTTTTTACTCGTTGCCGTAGCTATATCTTCAAAAGACATCTTTATGCTTATTAGCAATCAAGCCGGATATGGACAAAGCATATAACTGTAGATAAATAGACCAGCTTATCAAAGTTGTCTATAATAGACTTGATATCCTGAAAGGGATGTCCAACCCTTAGTACATCAATATAAGGAAAAATCAGGATATATACACGCATATATCATTGCAAAAGTTTTTTTACTGTGCTGAATTTTCATGCACTATGTTACAATCGTTAGTTTATATCCATAAAACAGAAACACTGTTACAAAGGCAGTTGTCATCGTTTAAAGCATAGAGCGCATTCACATGTGTGCATGTCCATTGCTAACCCTGATTACAGTCCCTTGGAGCGAAAAACATCTTAACTCGTGTAGGTGGGTAATATAGATGGACTCACTGAGTGCTGCTCGGTGCGGTAAATACTTATGGTGAAGCCGCTTGCTCTTCTTTTGGATCACACGATCTCTTCAGGGATTGCACTCGTATTCTCATCTAACAGGAACAAGAGGCTCTGCGCCTGCGCGACATTTCGGGGACCTCCCCCTTTGTCAAGCTCGCCTGCAATAGGTAAGGGCAGGGTTAAATACCTGTCATGACATCGCTGTTAACCCATGTGTGTCTTGCCTGCTGCTATCGTAGCTTTTGCCTAACCAATCAGGCATAGTGCGGGAGAACAACAAAGACCGTGGCTTATTCTACTAAATCGCCTATTGCAACCTATCCTGTGAAGAAAAGAAGAAAGGTGAGACTATATTACTACCCTATTTACAGAAAAGCGCTCCATTTGCATTCCTCATTTAATCCTATGGGATTGAGCGCATCAAGCCTACTAATCCAATAAACCTCTCTTTGTAGAAGTCGTCTTTTTATATTTGTATAGTCGTATGGTTCAATATGTTCAATCACCTGCCACCTCAAATCGCTTGCATTATGTCTATTGTCAAAAAAGTGTTTGGCGATTGCTGTTTCGCCATATTGCTTTTTTCCGGTTGTGTCTTCTTTTTTACCTTGTGTCATTTTTGTTTGATACAAACAGATTTGTGATTTATGTTCATTTATTCTTATGCGTACTTGTCTTGAGGTTTGGCCGACATAAATTTTGCCTTAGTAACTTTAAGGTCAGAATGTAAAAAAAAAAAAAAAAAAAAAGAATGTACAATCATGTTTTTAATCGTCTGGCCTTTACGATATATGAATTGAGGTCTTTCTTTAAAGCATTTCCCATATGTGGGATCGCTTTGTAGGATATTCCAAGCCTTGCTGATAGTGTTTTTGATTGGTTTAGCATGTTCATCATAAACTGATAGAAACATTATCCTGTCAAAATTTTTCCTTTGCGGTTTTTTAGTCATTACCTCATCTCTAGTTTTTTTGGAGACATCGTTTGCTATTCTTACTAGTTCCTTCCTGGGATAACCTCTATCGGCAAAATTATCAATCATTTGTTTCTTACTTTTATGGTACTCGCTATCCGTACTGCAAATGCGCCTTAACCTTGTGAATTGGCCTTTCGGAATTGCGTTAGTTACGCTAGGAGCGTAAAGCTATCATGATGTAACATGTTGTTTTTATCCATTTCTTTCTTATACAAAGTAGCTTCTAATTTGCCATTGCTTTTATATACAGTAACGTCCAAAAAGTTAATATTTGTATTGCTTTTGGTTAGAGTGAATTCTAAAAGGGGATGTATCTTATTGATGTGGAGAACGAAGTTCAATAATTTTTCTTCGTTTCCCCGCCATATCATCCACATATCTTGACCAGTGGCCTATATATTGGCCAAATGGTCTGTGGATGAGATGCTGACTTTCCACATGCTCAACGTATGTGTTAGCAAAGCTCGGGGCAATAGGAGACCCCATCGATGTGCCTTGCTTCTGCATATAGAACTCTGTGCCAAGCGAAAATAGTTATGGTACAGTATGATTTCTAATAATGTCATCAGTAACTCAATTTTCCTATTAGTGAGGTTATGGTCATTTTTCAAATGTTCTCTAACTAGCTCTATGCCTTCTTGTATGGGGATGTTGGTGTACAAGCTTTTTATGTCTAAGGTACACAGTATGGTGTCGTCGGTCACTTCAATCTGTTGAATATATTTGAGAAATTCATTGGTGTCCTTAAGGCACCTAGGTAGGTTTTTTACTATAGGCTGCAAAAATTCATCAATGTAGGTAGCAACTGGCTGAAAAACTGACCCTATTCCCGAGACGATAGGTCGTCCCGGGGGGTCCTTTAGTGTTTATGAATTTTAGGCACCAGGTTAAAGTAAGGGTGGGCGCGTGGGTGATCAATGTTATAGTTTACTTGTGGCTTTTATCTTTTTACCCAAATTTCTTTGCCTCTTTTAATACTTGATCAATCATATTTTTAATTTTTAGGGGTAGGGTCTGTTTGAGCAGATTGATAGACATTGCGATCACTTAGTTGCTTATTTAGCCTGCTTATATATGCTTCCTTATCAAGAACGACCACTGCACCTCCCTTATCGGCTTGTCTTATAATAATTTGGTCGTCATTCTGTAAATCTTTTAGGGCTATCAGCAAGGCTTGGAATATCCTACAAAGCGATCCCACATATGGGAAATGCTTTAAAGAAAAACCTAAATTTCATATATCGTAAAGGCCAGATGATTAAAACATGATTGTACATTCTGCCCTTAAGTTACTAAGTCACGCCAGAGTGTCCTAACTACTAAAAAGAAAGACACTTTTCCATGCCTTAACTGCCAGAATTGCTCTGGCATTATATGAGGCGACATAATACACCATACAACTAAGGGATATACCATTCAAAGCAGAGGTTACTACACCTGCAATACAACTAATGTAATCTATTTTCTTAAGTGCCCCTTGCGGCAAAATTTAGTCGGCCAAACCTCAAGACAAGTGGCATAAGAATAAATGAACATAAATCACAAATCCGTTTGTATCAAACAAAAAAAGACCCCAAGGTAAAAAAGAAGACAAAAACCGGAAAAAAGCAATATGGCGAAACAGCAATCGCCAAAAAACTTTTTTGACAATAGACATTAAAGCAAGCGATTTGAGGTGGCAGGTGATTGAACATAATTGAACCATACGACTATACAATATAAAAAGACGATTCTACAAAGAGAGGTTTATTGGGTCAGTAGGCTTGATGCGCTCAATCCATAGGATTAAATGAGGAATGCAAATGGAGCGCTTTTCTGTAATAGGGTAGTAATATAGTCTCACCTTTCTTCTTTCTTCACAGGATAGGTTGCATAGGCGATTTTAGTAGAATAAGCCACGGTCTTTGTTGTTCTCCGCACTATGCCTGATTGGTTAGGCAAAAGCTACGATAGCAGCAGGGAAGACACACATGGGTTAACAGCGACGTCACGACAGGTATTTAGCCCTGCCCCTTTCCTATTTCAGGCGAGCTGACAAAGGGGAGGTCCCCGAAACGACAGCGCAGGCGCAGAGCATCTTGTTCCTGTTGATGAGAGTATGAGTGCAATCCCTGAAAAGATTGTGTGATCCAAAAGGAGGGGCAAGCGGCTTCGCTATAAGTATTTACCGCACCGAGCAGCACTCAGTGAGTCCATTTTATATTACCCACCTACACGGTTAAGATGTTTTTCGCTCCAAGGGGCTGTAATCAGGGTTAGCAATGGACATGCACAATGTGAATGCGCTTATGCTTTTAACGATGACAACTGCCTTTGTAACAGTGTTTCTGTTTTATGGATATAAACTAACGATTGTAACATAGTGCATGAAAATTCAGCACAGTAAAAAAACTTTTGCAACGATATGTGCGTGTATAACTTCTGATAACCACAATTTTTTTCCAGTGTTCATAGCAGAGTGAGGTCTTCCTTTTTGGGAAGGGGGGATGTTCTGACATTTTTATTGGTACCACGCTGGCATTTATATGACCTTTTGATTGTTTTTTATTCCATTCATTGTAACTGTTACTCACCATGCACCATGCACGGCCGGGCATGGTAACGTTACAGACCTTTGTTAGGCTTCCCAGCTGGTAGGGAAGGCATCCACTCCCAGCAACCATGCCACAGGGGGAGAGAGGTGAGAGAACACAGGCAGGGGGAACTATCTCTGTCTTTTTCTTAGCTGTCGTGCACGTGATTGACTGCAAAATTGAAGGGGTTAACCATTCGTGACCGGAGCAAGCTGATATACAAAACGCGTAGTCTCCATAGCTGAGTCCTAACTCATGAGTGTTTCAGAAAAATGTCAGTAGAGCAACTAATGGTGTTTATGTCTCTATGTGGTGTCCTTTCCTAATAAGGAATGTTATGAGCATTACAAGTAAATTCACAACTGCTTCAATCAGGGTTCATGGACGTTTATGCAGGTTCAGCACCTAGTTACTCAAGTTACACAACTTCTTCACACAGGGTTTAACAACCTCTAAGCCGAGTGGAATAGCAATGTATACAAACCTATTGAAGTACAGACTATTAAATATGTAATAAGACAAATTTATTGGTTATAACAATCCTAATCTGTTTTATTTTTACATTAGTACGGCGTATGTTCCTTGTTTCTTGCTGAGTAAATTTAACATTATTCATGCCACTTAGGTCTTCTTATGACTAAGTAAGAGTTTAATCTTATATAATATTGTCTTTGAGTTTCATTTATGATATTATCCTATGGTTATTTGCCATCATATACTGATCAGTGGAATCTGACTGCTGGGAGTTCCACTGGTCAGTGAATTTAAAGGGGTTTTATCATTACATTAAATGGTCTTCAGAATAAGGTGACAGTGAAAACAAGCAACTTTGCAATTGGATGTCATTTGCAAAACTGTCTTCTTTTCACTGTCTCCCTTATCTTCGTTTTCTGTAAACACAGTTCCCCAGTGCCGGTTTCCAGCTCCTTTCATTTCATTGGTTGACTGCTCTACTAATTTACATTCTTTCTGGCCCCACGATCCTATTCACGGGAGCATGCATTCCTGCCTCTCTCACTCAGAATAAGGCCATGTCCCCACGGCACGGGTTTTCGGCCGGTTTTTCAGCCGGTTTGCGGTTTTTCAGACCGCCTGAAAAACCGGCCGAAAATGAGCACAATTGTGCTCTATGCAAAACCTGTGCAGCAGTCCCCACTGCACAGGTTTTGCCGTCGGGCGGTTTTGCCGCCGGCGGTCCGGCGGCAAAACATTGTAGAAGCACAATCTTCCGTCCAGTTTCCCGACGGAAGATGTGCTTCTCAATGGGAGGGGGGGGAGGGCTCTTCTCCGCTCAACGCGGAGAAAAGCCGTCCTCCCCGCGGCCATGGGGACGGGCGCAACAGGACAAATACCGGCCGGCAAACCGGCCGGTATTTGTCCTGTGCAGTGGGAACGCGCCCTAAGAGGCCGGCAACATTTCACTCTGCACAGCCAGCATTTCACTCCGCACAGTAACACTGCAGCTGCTTGTACAATCAGAAAACAGCAGAATTGTGCTTGGTGCCTAATGCTGCTGCGTGTAAACATAGAAAGGAGACAGATCTGTGCTGCACTTGATGAGTTCATAGAAGACTGGATTCAACTGTAATAAACCCACAGCTGTGAGAGGAGAACAGTTCAGTGCTCTGAGTTCATAGAAGACTGTCTAGACTGAATGCAGGGCTGTGGTATTTAAACAAACAGCTTTTACAAAATAAGACTGCATAGGAAGAGGAATGACACAGTGACATGTGGACTCGGACAGAGAGGGGGGGAGCTGGGATGAGCTATCCCCTCCCACTGATCTCAAACAAACACACTGACTCGGGAGTGAGCACGAACAGTGAAGGGGGGGATGATGTCATCCCCCTTCAGTTAAGAAACACCCAGCTGGGAGGGGAAGAAACGCCCCTGGATTTGAGATGCTGGGAAACTGAAAGTACAAAGAAACAGACGAACTGATGAAGCGATAAATCCCCTTTAAGGTATGGAAGCTGTGCTGTAGTTCTTCACTCTGTTCCTTGTTAAAACTATTTCTGTACAGATAACAGGCCAACTGGGCCTTGGTCCCTTCATTGTAAAAATAGGTGAGGGTACTACAGGAAGTCCTTAAAACACTAATTAAGCAATTTTGGAGATCTGCCTTTATGGACTGTGGTCTCTTAAGCTACAATAGCCTCAAGATACAATATTATCACCACACAATGATCTTTCCTGAACACTGTGGGCGACATGTATATATAATACGCAGCACCGTTTTTTTTGGTCTATTTTGCGCCAAACATACTCTTGACGATATATTCTCAATATAAATGAAGCATAATATACCAAAACTAGGCGCATTATATGCCGGGCAAGGCACATTGTAATGTGCCTAAAAACGCGCATTAAATATAGTAGTGATGATACGCTGTGCACCTCTGTTATGCGCCTGTTGAGGTGCATCACATACACTAGTAATTATATGTTATACACCTTCATTACGCAATGCGCCTCGATAAGCTCATTGCATACACTAGCACTGATATGCTATACGCTGCAACTGTGCAATGTACCTTTTTAGGCGCATTACGTTTACTATGCAAGGTATACCAGACACCAGATTTTTGAGAGGATCGGACTTTCGGGTGCACTTTACATTGATTAAATGCGCCTAAAATCTGCCGCGGCGACTCCAATTTTCGGACATGTCCTAAATATTGAACCCATAGTCAACATACAATGTCACAGACACTGCTTATCTGTGGCTCATGTGATTGATGGAAAATCTAGCTAATTATCCTGAACATTTTACTTGTAAAACATCTGTATTAGTGAAGTGCATGTAATGAATGGTGGTCTAGTAGCCCCTCTCTACAGTACAGTGCGATACTACATGTCCTGTACTGCTCTTTACATGTGCCAGGATGAGCGGGTTCCTTTTGGTTCTATGGGGAAGATTTATTATTACTGTCTAATACTTAGTATAACTTTAGACTAGGCTTAAAATTTATCACAGTATTGATAGAGGTGGCACGTTAAGACTGTCTAGACTAAGTTTACTTTTATTAGTTGGCTTACTTTATGCCACTAAATGCACCATAATTTTGGCATATTTGGTGTCCCTTTCCACAAAATCACACTCATTTTTACAGAGACCATGCCCCTATTGTTGAATGCACCACAGGAGTGTCTAGAGACTGTCTTCAACATTTGTAAAGCATATACACCACTATTTAGGCACAAATAATACAGTAAATGTGCCCCAAAACTTCCCTTCATCCATGACCTTTTCATCTCATGCTATCTATCCTTCCTTGGACTACAAGAAACCTGGCTGACACCTTCTGAAACAACCTCCCCCTGCTGCACTCTCTTATGACAGGCTTCAATTGACCCACACCGTGCGCCTTGGCAGCAAGCATGTTGGAGGTGTTGGCCTTCTCCTGTCAGATAACTGTTCCTTTGTCCTGATTTCACCTGTACCCTCCCTCACTCTCCAATTTTTTTAAGGTGCACTCTGTCCGCATCTACTCCGTCTCCAGTTTCCAAGTGGCCATCATTTACCAACCGCCTAGCCCCACAACTGTCTTTTTTGACCACTTCACCACCTGGCTTCTGAACCTTCTATCTACTGACATCTCCACTATCATTATGGGAGTCTTTAAGATCCCCATTGACAAACACAACTCAGCAGCTACAAAACTCCAATTGCTTTTCCCCCTTCGGCCCCTCACAGTGGTTCTCTGGAGCCACTCACGCAGAGGGACACACGCTGGATCTCATTTTCACCCACCTAAGCACCTTATCTAACATGTCAAACTCTATTCTTTCCTTATCGGACCATAATTTGATTACTTTCTCTTCCCTCCTCCTGTAAACTGTCCCTCCAGAACAGAAACTAACACAGCCTCACAGGAACCTCCAAAGTCTGGATCATTAAACTCTCTCTGACTCTCTTCTACTTCTCTCCACCATATCTGCACTTCATTATCCTGACACAGCCATTGCTTTCTACAACACCACAATCACCTCTGTTGTAGACTCGGCTTCCCCTCTCATGTACAATAGAACGAGAGGCGAGTTTCTAGAACAGCAGAGCGACTCTGGAAGAAAACACACTCTAAAGAAGACTTTCACATATACATACAAACAAACACTCCTCAACTTCAAGTCTGCACTTACTTCTGTGAAACATGATTACTTTGCCTCTCTCATATCTGTCTCTTAACTCTAAACAACTGTTCAACACCTTCAATTTCCTTCTCCGTCCCTTGGTGCCCCCTTCCTTGTTGCCCCCTTCCTCTGCACTCATCTCAGCTGAACATTTTGCCACACACTTCAAAAGCCAGATCGACATTACAGCCTACAGTCCCCACATCCTGTCTATACATCTGCACAATGCTTTTCTCCTATGACCCACTTTGCCAAAATCACTCATGACACACTCTCCACACTACTCTCCAAATCCTACTTCATTACCTGATCTCTTGACCCAATACTATCCCACCTAATCCCCAATCTTAACGCTGATTATCCCAGCACATATATTCAATTTATCACTAAGCTCTGGCATCTTCCTCTCCTCCTTCAAACATGCAACAGTCACACATATCTTCAAGAGTCCACTCTCAACCCATCCTCTTTATCTTACTATCGACCCATCTCTCTACTCAAACAGCACGTCTATCTTGAACTGTCCTCCCATCCTTCATCTTACTTTGTGACTCTATGTAATCTGGTTTCCAAACCCGGCACTCCAAAGCCACCCTAACTAAAGTCGTCAATGATTTGTTAACCGCAAAATACTTATACCGCTATTTTACTCCTAGATCTATCCTCTGTCTTCAACACTCCACCTTTTCCGCTTGCCCTCTCTCTGCTGGGTACCTCAGGGATCAGTCCTGGACCCACTACTTGTCTCTCTATATATCCTTGGCCTTGGTGAACTCATAGCACCACAAGGTTTCCAATACCACTTGTATGCTGACGACATTCAAATTTACATCTCTGGCCCAGATGCCAACTTTCTAGGATTACAGAATGTCTATCATCTATATCCTTCTTCTGCTTCTCCTACCACTTTCTCAATCTCAATATAAAAACAATAGAGTTCATCATCTTTCCCCATCCCATTCCACCTCTTTATCTGACCAATCTATCAGTCAATGGCTTCATGCTCTCCCCAGTATACTGCCTTGGGATAACCCTTGACTCTGCCCTGTCCTTCAAACCACACAACCAAGCCCTGACCACCTCCTGCCACCTTCACTTGAAAAACATTTCCTGAGTTCACTCCTTTCTTGACTTTGACTCCACAAAATTGCTTATTCATGCCCTCATCATTTCACACCTGGATTACTGCAACACTCTTTTCTGTGGCCCCCCATCTAGTACTCTTGCTCAGTTTCAATCCATCCTCCACTCCGTTGCCCAGCTGATCCACCTCTCTCCTTGCTACTCCTCTGCCTCTCCTCTCTGCAAATCCCTTAATTGGTTACCCATTGCCCTGAGAATTCAAGCTGCTAAAAATGACATATAAGGTTCTCCATTACATCTCCCCTCCATACATATCTGCCTTAATCTCACAATACCGCTTCTTTTGTCACCTCCTCACACAACCGTCTCCAAGATTTCTCTCGTATTTCCCCCATACTGAAACTCAATACCACAACACATCAGACTATCCACTCCCTTTATCAGTTTCAAATGCAACCTGAAAACCCATCTCTTCAGGATAGTCTACAATTTACAATAACCCTGCTGCCCTTACATCATAATACATACATCTCCACCCCTAAATTATGCAATGCGCCTAGATGGGTGCATCAATTTTACAATGCAAGGTAGATCACATGCCAGATTTTTGACTGGTACATTTTTTTCATGCGTATTTTACACTGATTTAATGCGTCCTAAGGGTATGTTCACACGATGTACTGCGGCGCCTACTGTACACGCTGCAGTCCATCATGTCTTTCAGTGGCGTGGGGGGGCCGGAAGCCCGCCAGCCCCATAGACATTCATTAATTGCAGCGCGTATTCGCCGCAAATAGTTGACATGTCACTTATCTCCCCGTGCATACAATAGCGATCGTATTGTACGAGCGGGGAGAGGAGGCGTAATCCATGTTTCTCTGTGAGAATCATGGATTACCGTAATTGTGGCACGCATCTTGCCCATATTAGAGCGCAAATACGAAATGCGCGCCGAAATTACACCGTGTGAACATACCCTAAAACTAGCGTAGCAGTGCATCTTTTCAGACACGTCACCCATAATGTGTGGATAAGAGCACGTTTGAGCACCTCTGATGAGATTAATCTTGGCCACCCGAGATGCAGATTATCATTCTTGGTTGGTCAAATTACCAAAATATTTTTTGCTTCTTAAAACTGTTTCCCACTTTTGTGGCCTTGAAATTTAGAGATTAAGGCTGCGTTTACACCGTAAAGACCAAATACTGTCCGTGTTGGACCCAAAGATCGCATCCAAAAACGTAGTGTCGATCGGATCCAACACGGATCCAACATGCAGCTGCGTGTTTGGATCTGTGTTGGATGCAGCAGGATTGCACCCTATAGTTTATTATAGGGCTCCTGCTGCGTCTTTCGCTCCAAGAATTGACATGTCCGGATCCGAAAGATGCAAAGTAACATACATCCGCAATCATTCATGTGAACGCCGATACGTATGTTAATGTAAAACACACTGCTCATTGTTAGATGCGTGTTTGGGTCCATCTAGACAGACCCAAACACACATCCAAAAGTGTATGTTCACATGGAGCAAACACACCGTGTGAACATACCCTAAGGGTTTTATTACATATTACAGTATTTTAGTTTGTGTATGTACATTTAGATCTCTCTCGCTCGCTCTCTATATATACTGTATATATTTAGTGTATATATGGTGTATACCTTTAGTGTGTAAGTGTTTGTATTTATGTGGATATGGTGTGGATATTGTGTGTGCATATATGTGTGTATGTGTGTATATATATGTACTAATACTAAGGGCCTCATGCATGAAAATTGTCTAGCAGTAAGACTTTCTTTGTTGCCCATAGCAACTAATCAGAGCATATAACAAACAATCAGAGCTCCCCTTTCATTTCATATAATGCTCTGGAAAAATGAAAGGGGCGCTCTGATTGGTTACTATGAGCTTTGATTGGTTGCTATGGGCTTTGATCGGTTGCTATGAGCGGTTGCAATGGACTTCTGATTGGTTGCTATGAGCTTTGATTGGTTGCTATGGGCAACAAAGAAAGTCTTAGACCTAGACAGTTTTCATATATGAGGCCCTAAGGGTCCGTCCACACAGCTCAGATTTTCTGACGGTAAATCCGACCATCTAAAAAACTTAGAACATCTCTATTCTTCCACTCGATTTTTGAGCAGATCATGAAGTGTTAAATGTAACAGGGAGACGTATGAATCTGTCCCCCTTTCCATAAAAAAAAAAGACGACGAAATACCAGTTGGATAATCCGAGCGGTATTTTGTCAGTGCCGTATGGACGTACCCTATTGGTATACAACATATGTACACTAAGAGATAGATAGTTAATTAGTGAAAAATAGTAAGCACTCCCTAATCAAAATGAAGCTGGGTGCCAGGAAACATAAGACCTCTGTCACAGGTCAATGATTACATAAATGAAAAAAACTTGCAGCACTCACAAAAGTTTGGAAAAAAGTGGAGCTTAATTCAATACCCACAGACTGTGGATATGGAACAAAGCTCCACTTTTTTCCAAACTTTTGTGAGTGCTGCAAGTTTTTTTCATTTAGATAGATAGATATAGATAGATACAAAAATAGAGATAGATAGATAAATAGATAGAAAGATAGATAGATAGATAAAGAAACAAATATATAAAGATAGATAGGATATAGATAGATAAATATAGATAGATAAATAGAGATAGAAAGATAAGAGATATGTTTCTCAACCTATATGCCCAATTAAGAATTATCCCTAAGGGTTTACATATAGACATTGCACCCACTTTTCAGAACGATGAAAAATTTGTTTCTGAATGGAACAATGTGACATCGGCTTGTTCTTTGCCCCTTGAATTAGAGCCTTTTAATTGGTAAAAGAAGAAGGCGACCTTTAGTAAGTAAACTTTACAGAGGATATAAGAGTGTCCATCATAAAGGATCTAACAAGGTTTGAAGAACATAGAGATTTTAGTAAGATCAATAATAGAGTCGCAAATGAAACATCTAAGTATGAAGGTAATATTTTTAATCATAAAAAAACAAAATTACAAAGGGACAAGGTTGAGAATGCGAAAAAATTAGAGGGGCAAACAGAGAAAACTGACAAAATAGGTGATTTAGGGTCTCAAATCTCCGATCAATCAAAATTTCTAGATCAGGGTTTATTACAACAACATAATCGTAAACCCAGCTGTAGATCCAGGAAGCCCTCTTATGTGAATTCTAAATATAAACAGGGGTGGAATAAAACTAATGAAACAGCACAGTATAAAAATAAGAATGCAAGTATAATGAATCAGGTGAAACTCCAATAGAAGAACCTATATTGAGTAACACCAATAAAGGAGTAAGATTGAGCAGGGCTATGTACGGATGAAATCAGGTACCATGAACCCGGCCAAAAATTCCACTAATATAAGTCCGCCTATTGTAGACAATGTGAATACTTTAGATTATAACAATATGGGAGCAAGACCCAAGATAATGCCCCCAAGAAAGCTAGTACAAAATGAAAATTCTAGTGAGGTGATCCCTATCCAGAATTTCACATGTTCACCGAAATCGATACCTATAGTTTCAGATTTGGAACTTATGTCTATGGATAAAATGACAGAATTTGAAAAAAATAAGATTAAGTTTATTGCATTGGAACGATCAAAATGAATATATTGGTTGATAATGCTTTTGATTCAAATTTGGATTTTACTGTACACAACATTAATGACCTTACTTTATTGGAGCAACACACTAATGGAGCTTCACCTAGGGATACATCTGAGAGAGTCAGTATCTCATTAATTGATTTGACACTAAATGAATCCGGGACATCTATGAGTGAATTAACACAAAAGGCCCAGGATATTAAGGAAAAATTTGATAAAATGAAGAAAGACTATTAAGAGAGTAACGGGAGACAGGACTCACTTTTATCACAAATTAGTTTATCAGAGGCTTCACCACAAAACAGACACTTGGGAGAATGTAAAAGAGGTAGGTTAAGTCAACCTCACAAGCACCTCTACAAAGGGACTTTTTTGTATTTTCGCTACATGGACAACACCTCACTAAACTGACACGATAAATTCACACAGAAAAAGTCAGAACCCTTTAAAAAGAAAAGGTTCTATAGAGGAAAGAGGGCTGGGACCAAGTGGCAAAAAAGGTTGGGCAAGAACAAAACCTAAAAAAAGAAAAAACAGGGAACAAAAATATCTGTGAACAAGGGGTTATCACACAGGACAGCACCAGACTAATAGAACATAGGCCATTTTTTAATCCTGTCAAGCCCATCACTTTATCTGTACGGAAATTAACCTATGTCTAAAGGACTTTACTTTTGTCCCACCATGACAATAATAGATAATTTTGAACTGTTCCTTGACCCCTAATCAGTAAACACGTAAATTAACATTAACGCGATTCTTTGAAATGAATAAGATTAATAAAGAAGGGACAGCAACGGATGAAGTAAGTTCAACGAAAAGTGGGGCACTATGTGGTATTGCACCTAAATCAAAGTTTAATCCAGTCCAAGCACAGGGTCACTGGTTAAGGACATTCCATGAATTGGTTGTGGAAGAATTCTGCCTTATGGGACCACAAAAAAGCAACAAGAACATAACTAAAGAGGAAAAAGCCGCAATAAGATCTTTACAGGAAAATAGAGACATTGTAATCCATCCTGCAGATAAGGGGGGTGCTATAGTCATTATGAATCGTAATGACTACCATGAGGAATCCATCAATATTTTGTCAGATTCTAAGTACTATATTATATGTGACGAAGATCTCCCAATTAAAGCTCATAGGAAGCTGTATGAACAATTGAGGATTATAGCCTAATAAAAAAGAGGACTATAGAAAGAGAAACGCAGCCAGAAATGTTTATACATATACCTTTAACCAAAACTTCCATTTTTTATATCTCCCCCCCCCGGGGACCCCCCCCCCCCCCCCCCCCCGCCCTCCCAAAAAACGTTCAATAAAAATAACAAAAAGACAGCCCGGGGACGCGGGCCTATTATAGCATGGGTTAACTCTTTTTAACAAGCAATTTGTCCCCATTTTATCGATAGGTGGCTCAGTCCGATAATGTAATAAAAAATTACAAGTTTTTTAAAGGGATTCTGGTGCGAGCTAATAACTTTATTTTATCCAATTTAAACCAGAATTACATTATAATTTTTAACTTTGGATGTAGCCTCCCTATATACGAACAAGTATCGCACAAATTATGGAAACTGATGTATGTTCGGCTATTTTGGATTCTGACCCAACCATGTCTGAATCTTTTAAGGAGTTTTTATTAACGGGGATAAAATTCATTTTAGAAAATAACTATTTTAAATATGAGGACTAGAGATGGGCGAATTGATTCTAACGAAGTGGAATTCGTTTAGAATTTCAGGAACCTTCGGTCAGGAACGAAGTCGGAAGACTTTGGGGTACTTCGGTGTGAACGATGTTTGCTTTGATTCTGATAAAATGGCTTACGGCGCAGCACCATTGCGCACATGGGCAAAGCACCTCTGGGGAGGAAGAAGGGCATGCCGCATGACAATTTGCAGAGAATGGAAGCCAATCAGAGACCGGACGGGAGTTCCCCTGTGACGTCACCGGGCAGGCGATATAAGACGAGCGCGGTGCCGCTGGGAGCTCAACGGGAACCTCTCTCACTGTACTGATAGGGAAGGTGCTGCTGCGGGTGATTAATGCAGGCTTTCCTGGAAGAACCTGATTTTTTACAACAGCGATTTTTGTGGGGGGTGTCTCAGTCTTGTCTCAGAGACTGTTCTCTGAATGTTTTCTATTTCTTATTCTTTGGGGCATCTGGGACTGAAATCCCAGTTGTGCGGTACCATCTGCAGCTGGCATATACATTGAAATATCCAAGTGGGAACTATAGATGCCAGTTCCTGTTTATTCCATTTAAAGAAAGCAGCGTGTTTTACAATACAAATACCGACTTCATTTTTGGCTGCAGAATTCTATTGCGTCAATTTTACATCCATGGGTTAATTAAGGAAGCGTTGTTTTGCTGGTGAGCTTGACAAAAATACACCGTCTTTTCAAACGCCAAATACAAATATATTTTATTTTGAGCCGTAATCTCACGACAGCAAAGGCTAATTACAACTGTACTCCTTGTGTGTGATGGCGTAGAAAACACGCAATTGTAACACAGCTCAAATCTACTAGATTGTGCGGCTCAATTCTTTGGTCGCAATTTACATCCAGGTGTTAATTAAGCGTTGTTTTGCTGGTGTTGCTAGACAAAAATAAACCGTCTTTTTCAAATTTCAACGCCGAAATATCTATATATATTTTTTTGGTAGCCTAATTCCACGAAGCAAAGGCTAATTACAACTGTATGCTCTTGTTGTGTGGACGTAGAAAACACGCCTATTGTAAACACGCTACAGAAGCTACTGTAGTTTGTGCGGCTCAATTCTTTGGCGCAATTTACATCCATTGGGTTAATTAAGCGTTGTTTTGCAGGTAGTGCTGACACAAATAAAACCGTCTTTTTTCAAAGCGCCAAATAAATATATTTTTTTTTTTGTTAGCCAAATTCACGAATCAAATGCTAATTACAACTGTATACTTCTTGTTGTGTGTCGTAGAAAACACGCAAGTTGTAACACGCCAGACAGCCATCAACAAATAAATATGCTTGGCACAGATACACTTAATCCTGCAATAACAGTCCATGTGAAAAAACAGGCGGTTGTAAAGCTGGTGTTTCAGTTACAAAAAATAACCCTACTTTTACAACAAAACGCCAAATATATATAGGAATTTTTTATATATGTACCTAAATTCCTACAAGCCAAGGCTAATTACAACTGTAATCTCTTGTTGTGTGCGTAAGAGAAAACACGCGCAATTTGGTAACACGCTACAAAGCTACCATAGTTTGTGCGGGCAGCAATTCTTTTTGGGGCGCAATAAAGACATCCAGGGTTAATAAAGGCGTTGTTTTGCTGGTGTGCTGACAAAAATAAACCTTCCTTTTTCAACGCCAAATATATATATATTTTTTTGGTAGCCTAATTCACTAAAGCAAGAGGCTAATACAACTGTATCGTCTTTTGTGTGGCGTAGAAACACGCAATTGTAAAACACGCACATTAAGTCTACTGAGTTTGTGCGGGCTCAATTCCTTTGGCGCAATTTACATCCAGCGGGATAATTAAGCGTATGTTATGCTGGTGTGCTGACAAAAATAAACCGTCTGATATTTCAACGCCAAATTTATAGTATATTTTTGGTATCCTAATTCACAAGCAAAGGCTACATTACAACTGTAACTCTGTTGTGTGGGCGTAGAAATGACACGCAATTGGTAACACGCTACAAAGCTACAGTTGTGCGGCACAATTCTTTGGCGCAATTTACATCCAGGGGTTAGATTAAGCGTTGTTTTGGCTCTGGTTGTGCCTGACAAAAATAAAACCGTCTTTTTTCAACTGTCCAAATATATAGTATTGTTTTTTTGGTAGCCTAATTGCACAAGCAAAGGCTAATTACAACTGTAATCTTCTTGTTTGTGTTGCTTATAAAACAACGCAATGTAACACGCCTACAAAGCTACTGAGTTTGGTGCGGTCTCAATTCTTTGGCGCAATTTACATCCAGGGGGTTAATTAAGCGTTGTTTTGCTGCTGTGCTGACAAAAATAAACCGTCTTTTTCAACACGCGAAATATATACATTTTTCTTGTAGCATAATTCACGGAGGCGAAGGTTAATTAAGCCTGTTGGTTTGTGCTTTTACATTTATAAAAACAACACAGTTGCTTGTAAACGATACATACAAGTAAATTTTCCCTGGGCCATTTTTGTGAGGCGCAATTGTATATCCATGAGGTTTACCCAAAGCTTGTTACTACTGGGTTCATTGGAGTCAAAAACAGGGGTGTAAATTTATCATATACAATAGCATTTCATCAAACAGTGTCTGTACATTTTATAGAACAAACAGTATTTCTGACAGAAGATTTGGCAAGTCTCTGCAACTGTGCGAGGGGCAGTGGCACAAACATTTTCGAGAAACGGGCCCTAGGTCGCGCGCACAGCATAGGGTGACGTCGCAGCAAATGTGTCACGTCGGTGAGGCCGACAGACTGCCGTCTGTCATCTTAGCGGCCGTGTTTGTTCAGCAACCCAAGGGTTCATGATAGGATGACTAGTCATGCCAATTGCCTCCCAGATGACATCTGACAACCACCTCCATCCAAAGTTCGGTTGGAAGACCGCATACACAACACTTAGATTGGCATGGCCCGGGAGCGTGTCAGTAGCGGCCCTCACCTGTCCCTCTAGCCCGCCTCTGTCCCTTCCAGTTTCCCGTCAGCCAGTGATCAACTATGTGGTCTGGTCTCGAGCCCACTTATAAAGCGATGATGAACATTATTGAGGGCGGGCAGTCCATGCAGCTTACGTGGCAGCGAAGGAAATGGGGCCAATAACCCCAGCTTCTTGCAGTAGGATGGCGCCAAAGTAATAGATGGTGGAGAGTGGCAATTGGGAGGGTCATGTGTTGAGGGGAGGGTCGAAGCCTCAGCGTGCTGATACCAAAGTACCGGGGGGTGAAGAGGACAGTAGTGGACGATAAACACCAATAGATATGATGTAGGCCGACCGGCACATAGGGTGTCTTGTGGATCCGGGGTGAAGCAATTGCTGTCATGCATCGTGCAGGGAGAAGAGGGCGTCGCAGCTTTAGCGTCAGGTGCAATCGGCTGGTAGCCAGCAAGTGTGGGGTTTGTTTAGGGCCGTGCGACACGGGAAGCAGCCGGTGTTGAGGTGTCTGGAGCCAAGCCGGCCACGGGGGGTGTAGAAAAGCTGCCGCTTCTCCAGCGGTTCCAAGACAGTACGGCACATTACAGGGGGCTTCGGAGCGATGCAGCGTCGGCATTAGTCACTCAGGATGGCGGAGCTTATGTCGGGTAAAATCATGGCTACTCGGCGGGTGTGGCAGTAGTCTTTGCTAAGGACACCTGTAGGAGCCGAATGGATTGGGTTTTAATAATGGGTAGAATCTGTGCAGAAAGTGAAGCGGTGGCCCAGGAGCTAACGTTGGCGACAACGGTCCCTGGCTTCAACCACATCAGCGTCACCAACCGGTGGCCTGGGATAAACGTGGCTCAGAAGTGGTGTGTCCCATCCTTGCTGCTGCAGCAGCAGCAGCGGCCAGTGGCACGCATGGCAATTCAGCCAGGCAAGGCTCCACCACCTCTAGCAGAGGCAGCTGTTTCTCTTTGACATCCTCTCCCCGGGCCAGATGCTTCCTTCCTCCCCTCACCGCTACTCATGTGCGCCAGCTAGTCGAGTCCAGGAGAGGCTAATGTAACGAGACAACATGTAAGGCTTCCGAAGGCCATCGCTAAGGGTGCAGCAGCTGACCTGTAGCTCTCTGTCCAAGTTGGTTGGTTACTCCAGTCCCTCCCTTTCAAATGGTGGACTCTGCACCATTCAGGTTGGGGAGAACTAATGGCTTGTGCCGAGCCGAATTGGAGGAGTTCCAAGCCGTAATTTCTTTTCCAAAAAGTCGAGTACCATCACTTCATAAGATATGTATAGGGAACAAAAGTGGTGTCAGTCCATGAGCTTATCGGTTTGGTTCCAAGGTACACAGCGGCAGCTGTCGGGTGGTGTGACCGTCTGGAGCTGTAACTTACTGTCTAGTTGGCCCAGTACATGTTTCTTTAAAATATACGGGCCGGCAGCAGGGTGAATGTGCGTCCTGGCCCGATGTCACACACCACAACTTGGACAGAGACGCCGCTTTCTCTGTCCACCACCCACGGTCAAACTGCTGCAGCTCTGGCTCCAATGTCCGCCTCCTCCTCCTCCACCTCGCTCACCACCATCCAGTCCATATCCACAAGTACTGCTCCATCATATCCACATGTGTAGGGCACAGCGTGACACGCAGTTCCTACACCTGAGCTTTGCCTCGTCGAACCGAAGTCACACAGTGGAGGAACTCCCTCCGCTTCATGCAGCAAGAAAACCGATGTGTGGCTTTCCTCCGCGCCAACTCGGAACTGACATGCAAATCGTAACCATGGTGACGGAACAATGGGAGGAACATGGTGATCCGCGAGCTGCACGATGAGGGATTGTCCATGGCTCCCTGCTTGGCGTCACGGGCTCCACGGGTGGTTCAATCTGGTTGTAAACAGGTTCCTGAAGTCTTCACCGAATCTTCAGAACCTTCTGAAATGGCCAGGAAACTGTGCATGGGCACTATATCCATTTCGTACAAAGCCAGGAACACCCATCCTCGGAGTTGCAGCGGCAGAAAACGGACCTCCCCCAACAACGCTCGCTCTGATATGCGATTTTTCCACCCGCTGGAATTCCAGCCTGCAGCATGTTTGACCGACTGTAATGAACAGAGTAAAGGCCATTAACGATTTTTTGATGAACAGGCAGACAAGAAGTACACCCCTGTGTAAACTTTAATGTTCAGCCCTTGGCAGCTTCATGCGTACACCTGCCGTTTGTTGAGGCCATTCGAGGAGGCCACCGTTATTTGTCCATGTTCCGCCAGGACTACTGATGAATAACGTCATTGCCACTGCTTTCATGTCCCTGGAACATATGCTGAAAATCTGTCTGGGCAAGTGTAGACTGGAATGTGGCGACTACATTCTCGTGGCCACATGAGGTCCGGTGGGGACTGAAAATGGAGGAGGAGGAGGAGGACAATGGAGCAGGAAGCATTGTCTGGTGAAATGAGTGGGATTTTTTCTACCCAGGGTGACAAGAGAGGAGGACCCAGGGAGCAGCTGGAGGAGTTGGATGGAGATTGAGGAAGACAAGCAGATGACGTGCCCAAGCGACCCCGTGCTAGTAAAAACATGGAAATTGAGGCAAGGGAGCCCCTCGGAGTCACTTTGCAGATGTCCCGATAGAACTATAGCATTCTTATATGCCTGTTCTATGACAGCCGAATAGCTTCAGCATCTCGCATAGGGGTGACTTCTTGGCGTCTCTGCACCCTATAGGACCCTCGCTACCTACCGGTTCCAAAATGGGAGCCTTTTTTTATTCCCTTAGCTATTGATAGGAAGACAAACTCAGAATACTATAGGGAAATCCTCCGTAAACAGGTTGCCGCTGCCATTGGCGGCATGTCGTCCCTTCTCGGTGTACAGTCTGAACCGGGTGGTTCCGTCAGCGCTTCGACGACTACTAGTGCCGGAGGCGGCTGCTGGGGGTAAGGTGTGGGGGTGTAGAGCAGTACCCGATGGTAGCTCCCATTCATCAGTAACCAAAGTCTGGAGTCCCACAAATGAGCAGCTTCCTTCAACGCCGCCTAGTGAGGAGGGCAGTCCACGCAGCAGCCAAGCATCATCAGTACCATGGAAAAAAAAAAAAGCAATCCCGTGAACCAACAGGTTGTGTGCCTACTTGGACAGCACTCTGCCACCCCAGTTAGGAAGATCCGCTGGACTCTGGCAGCCAACTTGGATGTGTTGGGCCGCGAACTTGCCGAGGTTGTTGCAGTGGAGAAGCTGTCCTTCCCTGCCAGTAGGGGTGGCATCCAAGCGGGGTGTTCATGCGGCGGTGGCCATCGTTGACCCGTTCCCAAGGAAGAACCCGCTTTTCCACGGAAATGTTGAACGACTGACCTTTGTCCAAGATGAATCAGGCGAGTAACGGTCCAGGAATTTCCACAACATCGCAATCGCCTTATGGGCGTCAGTCTGGGTTCGAAACGAGCCTGCCTCAGTGCCACTATACCAGATGCGGGGCCACACCGCCTGATGCCACACATTCTGTCTGGATAGTTTCTCCATCGTGCCAACCACCGGGTCTTTACCAGGGGACTTTGTTATTGACCACCACACCATCAACACTCAGGTCATTTTCCACTCTATGTGCACATTTGCGTGCTGTGCTGCTGTTGCTGAATTGCCGATGACATCCACACTGGTGTCATTGTGGCCACTCTGCGTCCTTGTTACTGTTTTGCCACGCTCCAGAATGTCATTGTGGCCACGCTCTGGGACTCACTCATGTGCTGTTGCTCCTGTCATCAAACCTCCACTCTCTGTCATTGTGCCACTGCCTGATCCTCAATGCTGCTGCCGGCCGGAGACCCCCCGCCGCTCTCGATTCATTGTAGTCCGCTCTGTGACCCTAATAACTATATTGCCAACCAGCAGGAAATGACATTGAGTCCACTCTCTGACGCTCATGCTGCTGCTGTGACTCCCTGTCGGTGCAACCACACTGTGTCTCAGTTGTGCCACGTCTGACGTCATGCTGCTGCCTGTGGCTGCTTCCGTGGCCCACGCACAACTGTGTCATTGTGCCTTACTCTGACATGACGCATGATGCTGTCTGCTGTTGCTCCTTCTCTGGCCTGTTGCCCGTCCACACTGTGTCCATTGTACCACACATTGGCCTACTACCTTTTTTGCCAGCTCCAGAATTTGTCCAATTTGCGCCCCTGGCCTGACCTCATACTGGCTGGGCCGCTGTGACCTGTCCACAGTTTATTGTGCCACTCTGAGTTGCCTAATACTGATTTTGTTTTTTGTCTTCCACCTCCATAAATTTTCAATGTGCCACTGATCCTGACCTCATACATGTCTTGCTGTGGTGCTTTTCCGTGACCTGACCCCACGGTTGATCAAATGTGCCACACTGATGGCCTGACAACTTATTTATGGTGGCCGCCTCCATAAATTTCAATTGTGTCCACGTGCCTGACCTCTATACTGTGCAGCCACGGTGTGACCGTCCACTGTGTGATTGTGCCACTCTGTGCCCTAATACTGTTTTTTTATTTCCACCTCCCATAAGTGTACAATGATGCCAATGTCTGAGCCTACATACTGCGCCTCGGCCGTGACCTCCACACTTTATCATTGTGCCACTCTGTGGCCTAATACTGTTTTGGCCGCCTCCATAATGTCATGTGCCACTGTCCTGACCCTCATGACGCTGCCAGCCGTGACCACCACACTGTGTGATTGTGCAACTCTGTGCCTAATACTGTCTTGGCCGCCTCCATAATGTCAATTGTGCCACTGTCTGACCTCATACCGGACTGCCTGCCTCGCCGTGACCTCCACACTGTTGATTGTGCACTCTGTGGCCTAATATGTCTTTGCCGCCTATCATAATGTCAGTTGTGCACTGTCTGACCTCAAACTGCTGCTCGCCTCGTGACCTCCCACACGGTATGCGATTGTGCCCTCTGATGGGCCTAATACTGTTATGCCGCCGTGTCCATAATGTCATTGTGCCACTGCTTAACCTCATACTGCTGCCCAGCCTGAGACCTCCACACACTGGTGTGATGTGGGTGCCACTCTGTGGCTTAATACTGTTTTTGTCTTACCGCCTCCATAATGTTCCATTGTGGCCCCTGCCGGAGGACCTCATACTTGCTTCCTTGTAGCCAGGCCCGTAGACCTCGCACCTGTGTGAGTTTGAGCCCAACACTAGTTGGCCTCATACTTGTATTGTTGCCCACCTCCGAAAAGCCGATTGTGGCCACACGTCTGACCTCATACTGCTGCGCCGGTGACCCTCCACATAACTGAGTGTGATTGTGCCGGACTCTGTGCCCTGAATTACTGTTTTTCCGCCTCCATAATAGTCATTTGTGCCACTTTCTGACCTCATACTGCTGCCGGGGGCGTACACCACAACTGTATCATCTGTGCACTCTGTGGCCTAATACTGTTTTTGCCGCCTCCATAAAGTCATTGGTGTCCACTGCCTGTGGACCTCTTAACAGCATAGCCGGCCGTTGACCTCCACACTGTGTGTTGTGCCACACTGTGGCCTAGAATAACAGTTTAGCCACCGTCCCATAATGCCATTGTGTCCACTGTCTGACCTCATGACTCGCTTGGCCGGTGCCGTGACCTCCACAGCTGGTGATTGTAGCCACTCTGTGGCCTAATTACTGTTTATGCCGCCTACAGGAATGTTCATTGTGCCACGGGCCTGACCGTCATTCTGCCTGGCCGTCGTGACCGCTCCGCTCTCAAGTCCATTTTGTGCCACTCTGTGGCTTCCTTCCTCGTGTTTTGCCACCTGCCGTCCAAATGGTCATGTGCCACTGCCTGACCTCATGCAGGCTGTGGCTGCCCGCCGTCACCTCGCGGGGAGTCCAACACTTCTATCAGCTAATGTTGCCCGACCTGAGCTCGATCCAGCTTGTTTTTTTTCCCAGCTTTCGCTGGCATGACTTTATCAGGCGTGCAACATTCCCCGCTTCGAGTTTTTTGGTCCAGTTTAGGTGCCCTCTTGATAGTGCCCAGGGAATTTTATAGTGAGCGGATTCTAAAGCGGCGGCAGTCATTGTGCGTGTCATACAAAAACACAACTTGTCTGAAGATCCAAACCAAGCTCGCCTCTGCATATTTTAAGCATGGGCGACGATTGAGGGACGTTTCTACAGCACCCTGCAGGCTCTGGCAGCCTGGAAATACTGTTTTTTAACGGGTGATTCGTGCCTAAGTAATTCTGACCGAAAACGAAGTTTGTCGGAAGGAATATCGGCTAAGTGACCGCCGAACTTAATTTTGAGATAAATTCGTGGTCCATCTCTACAATGAGGGACATATGGTACTGTCAGGCAAAATGGTACCAGGGGCCATGGGCCACAAAAAATGGCAACGGTTTATGCAAACTTGTTCATGAGTTTGTTTTGGGAGGGTGTATCATTCCTATTTAGGTCCATTTTCTAACAAAATTTTGATATAATAAAGATTTAATCATAATATTTGTTATATTATCTGAAAGGGCCGGGAGGAATAGAAGGAAAAAAATTTGTAGACACACCTTAGACGAAATGATTTGGTGTCTAACATCTTGTGTGTTCCCAGTAAAACGCCACAGAGGTCCATAGAGATTTTATGACTTTAATTAATCAGTAAAGGAGACACAAAATAACATAACATAAACCTTCTCAAATCCGAGATATAATATTTTCCTAAACTTTAATATGCGCTATCACAAACGCGTGTCTTACAAAAGTATCCCTATTGCCAGATGACACGTATGAGAAAAAATTGGTACGGATGACTCTAAGTAGTAAAGAAACAGGTGTAATGATTCTAAAATAGAAAACTCATACAAAAATATAACCAACTATTATTCTGTTGAAGATGCTTATTAAAGAAAAAGAGAGTCTTACACAACAACAATGTTTAATACCTGCATCGTAAAAAAGATAGAGAATCAGAACTTCTTCTAAGTTCTCGTTGATTTACGAAGTTATAGATACCAAGTCCCATGATAAAAATAAAAACTTTCCTTAACAAAACACTGGCATTTGTTGAAAAGAGATCCCTTAATTTTAGCCCCGCTGTAAGGATTTTCCAGGAAGTCCCAATATCATTTTTAGGATGTCTGCCCAACCTCTAAAAACCTGGTAGCACCCAGTAAAATTAAATAACAAAACTGACCCAGAGGAGGTACAATCAATAATAAAGTGAAGTTTTCAATGTGGGAGACCTGGTATGCCTGTTTTGATTCTGTATTTCTAGAGAAACAGACCATTTTATCTCTAATCAACAAAGAAGTAATTTATTAAATAAAAAAGTTTTTAAATTGCACCAGCATTTTTATAATTTTTACTTAATTCAATGTAAATCTGCGTATACAATAAATAGGTAGAACAAAGTGCCCCCCCTTCAAATCAGATAGAATTGCCATAGGGGCAAGTAAAAAAAAAAGGAGACACAAGACAGTGGGTCACCACCATTTGCATGAGCATCATAATGGCTACGTTCTTCCATTTCCATTTTTACCCTATTGAACAGATTCCGCCGCTAATTTTCCAATAGTACCAGAATACTACAAGCGTCAAAGAGGTCTTTTGAATGTACCGTCGGGTCAGAAAAACGATGACACTCCAGAGGGTCCTTAATGAAAATCACAGAGACCATATAATATATAGCCCATTTGACGTGCACTGGTGATAAAATTAATGCAATACTCTTACAGTGAATTTTACTCAATATAAACACACACTACTCACACACACACACACGACACACTACACACTACACAGCACACAACACTGACTACACACTACACACACACACACACCCGACACACCATCTCATACATCCCCAGCCGCACCTGTCACAAACGCCCCACCTTTACTAAAGTAAGCCCACGCGTGAAGTGTCCACTCTCCCCTCTGTCAGTGCCAATTGTCATTATCCCATTATCACTTGTTACTCGTTTAGACTTAAGTAATGAATGTAACCCCCTCTAATGTACAGCGTGCCCTGGATCCAATGCGCTTTAAAATAAATAAATAATAATAATAATAATAATAATTAAATATATAAAAATATAAAGAAAACCTGATATTATTGTGATATAGTTTAGTTTAGCAGTAGTGATTATGTTATATTGAAAGTATTATAATTGCTTAAATTTTAAAAACAGTAATAGTTTTTACACATTATGAGCATAGATAACTATAAGAGGTTTTTAAAGAATGCTAATTGCTGAAATGGATGGTCATTTCTGGTAACCAATGAGATGCATTGAATATTTACAGGTCCTCATATAAAAGGGCCGCACTTTTGGATGTTTTTTCCATCCCTTGAGGGAAGCGCGATTTAGGCGTGAAACACATTGTGCGTATTTTGCATGGAATGGTTTACGTAGTTGTTGTGGGTTGGGATAAAACCCACAAACTCTCACACAAACGACGACACCACACCAGCAACACACACACACCCCCCCGTCCTTCCCCTATTAATCGGTACACCTGTCCAACTGCTCTTAACCGACTTACATTAGCCTAATCAGACCAAACACCATGCTCTAGCAACTGTCAGAGGCATTTAAGGCAAGTAGGAGACAAGGTCAAGACCCTCACGCTGCAGTTTCAGAGACCGAGCATCAGTAAAGTGTGAAGAAAGGTGATTTGAGTGCCTTTGAACGGCATGGTTTTGTTGGTTGCGCCAGAAGTGGCTGGTCAGAGTATTTCCAGAAACGTGCTGATCTCCTGGGATTTTCACGCACAACCATCTCTAGGGTGTTACATAGAAAGGTCCCCCCCCCCCCGAAAAAGAAAAAACATCCAGTTAGCGGCAGTCCTGTGGGCGAAATGCCTGTTTTGATGCCCAGATGTCAAAAGGAGAATGGCAGACTGGTTTCGAGCTGATAGAAAGGCAACATGACTCAAATAGCCAACCCGTTTACAACCAAGGTAGGCAGAAGAGCATCTCTGAACGCACGAGTACTGCGAACGTTTGGAGCAGATGGGCTACAGCAGCATGAGAGAACCATCACCGGGTGCCATTCCTTTCAGCTAAGAACAGGAAACAGAGGCTCCAGATTTGCCCCAAGCTCATCGAAATTGGAGACAGTTAGACGATTGGAAAACGATGCTCTCTGGTCTGATGAGTCCCTCGTTTCTCTGCTGCACATTCGGAATGGAAGTGTGAGAATTTGCGTCAACATAACATGAAAGCATGGATCCATCCTGCCTTTAATCAACGTTCAGGCTGGTGGTGGTGGTGTACATGGTGTGGGGAAATTTTTCTTGGCACTCTTTGGGCCCCTTGGTACCATTGGGCATCTTCGCCAACCACTAAACGGCCACAGCCTACCTGAGTATTGATGCTACACATGTCCATCCTTTTTTTACCACAAGTAGCCCAGGCATCTGATGGCTACTTTCAGCAGGGATAATGCGCCATGTTCATAAAGATGTAATCATCTCATTCTGGTTTCTTTAACATGAACAATGATTCACTGTACTCAATGGCCTCCGCACATTCACGCCAGTTCTCAAGTGCCCAATGAGTAGGCATTCTTTGGGAGTGTTGGTTGGAACGGTGAGATTTCGCATCATGGGATTGGTGCTGGGGCCGACAAATCTGCGGCAGACTGGGTGGTGATTCCATCATGTCAATATGGACACAAAATCTCTGAGGAATGCATGGCCAGCACGCTTGTTGAATCTATGCCGACAAGAATTGAGGCTAGTTCTTGGAAGGGCAAAAGTGGTGTGCCAACCAATACTAGCAGATGGTGTAGCCGTAATAAAAGTGGCCGGTGAGTGGATATAGATATATATATATATATAAATTATATATAGTACTATATCGTATAGTATATAATATATACTATATATCTTTAATGAATTGGAAGTATTGGTCTCCAAGCTTCACAATAAATATAAGAAGTTTCTTTTATCACATTAATGCCTATCCCAGTAATTTTATATTACCACATGAGCACTGGGCGCCGCAAAATCTCATTTTTCTTTAGTTGTTCTGTTTTACTACCCCGGTTTTTGTTTAAATGCGGGAGTAAGGAGATCGTTGGCTGCCATGCGCTGAGGAGAGAAGTAACGACTCTCATCGTAAACTACAAGTGAAATTGGTAGTTGTGCCCCTGTTTGTATACATACTAAGCTCAGGTATAGTAATATTACTGGTTGTGTGCTATCCTGCTACTGGCATATCACACTATTTGGGCGCCTGTCTCTTTTTTCTTTTTGTTTAAAGATAAGAGATAGATACTGTAGATAGATTAGATAGATAAACATATAGATAGAAAGAAAGATAAATAGACATAGATACATAGATATAGAGATAGATAATTAAATAGAGGAAGATATAGATAGAAAGATAAGTGGAGAGATACATATATACATAAATATAGAAAGAAAGATAGTTACGTGTGTTTATACTTTGATGTAGCTGTGGTGCACTATACTTAGTAGTGTTAATATACCATAGTGGTGTAATACGCTATATGTATATACACACAACTCTTCCTCAGAAGGGATTCTCTTAGCAGCACTGTCAGCTAATCGCTGATTTATATCAACTAATGACTGCTGCTAGTGCTACCTGCAGGGTCTCTTCTGAGTAGACAGAATGAGTCACACTCAGAGCAGTGAGAAAAGACTGCCTCCCTGAGCTGTTCCTCACACATGGAGCTGTCAGGCAAACCATTAAAAAGTACGTCAGTCGCATGTTTCCCGAGGGACTGGGCACGGGCTTAAAATGGGCCTAGATTGTACGGTCCGTAATTACGCGTTCGGCGGAGATGCGCAAATTTACCGGCTGCAACTGCCCAATCATTACGGTAAAACCAAAGTTATCTCATAGAGAATTATGGACTACGTCCTCCTCATCCCTGCGTCGTGTGAATCCCCGCGGGCGGAGATAATTGACTATGTGAATTACCAGCGCCTTTGGCGAAGTGGTGCCCCCGGCCCCGCTCCCCGGGGCGCCCGTCGCCCTGGCCCCCTTCCACACTGTCTGTAATTGCGGGGTCGTAATTACGTGCCCACAGTTAGAGCGCGTTGTGAACGAAAGCCTCAGAGTGCCCGTGCCTCGTCTCGTGCCTGTTCTCTGGAACGGAGGATGGGATTTGAGCAGAAGGAGGCTCAGTCGGACATTTTTGTGTCCATATACACTGATTATATCCCTGGACAAAATGAGCAGACTTGGCTAAATAAAGGTATTTAGTCAGTTTTATAATTATCCAAAGTTAAATTCTTATGTAATTTTTTATTTTCTTCATAATCCCGGGTAGAACCCCTTTATAATTGACCAGCTCACCTATTTTTTTTTGTTTTATTTCCTCCTTGTTGTTGCGCGTTTCAACTAGAACGTTCCCCACATATTAATTATTTATTACAATGACCGGGGCCGGTAAAAATCGTGAGCAAGTTGTAACTTTTTGGTGGAATAAGTGTCACGTTATAAATTAAATTTGCAGGAATTTTTTTTCGAGACATTTTTATAGTTGTTTACGTTAATAACAACCATCATAATTCACACTATAATAACTAGTAATTAATTTTACCCAGGTTTATTAGTATGGTCGCGTTGATACCGTAATATGTGTCGTATTTTTTTGTGTTTGATGTATGCCAGAGATTATTTTTACGATTAAATATTTATTTTTAATTTACTTATTTTTTTTTCTACACGTTTGTTTTTTTGTTCCTTTTGGTTTTTAATCCCATGAAGGAATTAATAACTTGTTTTAAACAATATTTTTTACATTATTAGATGTATTAGCGATCTTCATATATGCAAATACATTAGAAAACTGTGTCAGTTTGTCATAGACTGAGCAATCAGGGCACACACAGTCTGGCTCTGAACGCTGGCTGTTACACTAGACAAGTCCTTGGGGCTATGCTAGGGTCCCCAGGGCTGACTGTTGCACTGTGGGTTTGGTCAGGGTCACGCTGGAGTCCCTGATCACCCGACAGAAAGTCATAGGGAAAGTCCCTTTGATTAATGCTGTTGTCACTGACTGCGGCAAACAAAGGATAGCGCCTGGGGATCAGAGGTTAACGGCTCTCGCCTCCGCTTCATGGCACTTGCAGAGACTGCACTGGGAACAGGGCTGTGAAGTATAGCTCTGTTCTCAGCAAAGCTGAGGTTCGGGGAGCCGGAAAACCCCTATGTCTGCAGCAATGTCAAAAGATGTCACTGCAGACGAACGACCTCAAATGTCAAAATACATCTTATCTCGCAAAATACAAGTAATCATATGTCTATTCAAAAGGTAAAAGTTATTGCTCTTTGAAGGGAAAAATGAATGTGCCAAAAAATTATGACCAAGTGGCGGGAAGAGGTTAAATACCTTTTGCACTGCTGGCACACAGAAAGGGATGCCACACATACAATTCTTTCTAGTCCAGAATGGGCCAAACTGATGGTGGATATAAAAGCTGGCATCAAAGCATGAAAATGGCCCCTTTTTGCTATTTAAAAAGGGATAGGTTAAATTACTTTGTGACAGCGATCTCTACAGTGCATCAATATATTCATTGTAAAGGTTACCATTGGTTTGCTATAACACTCAAAAAAAAAAAAATCGTTAAGATAGAATAATGTAAATGAAAGTGACTCAGATACTCAATCATTAGTGTCCTTAGTCAATGTAACTGGTTATTAAGATTAGGGGAGACATGTATGATCGGGTTTTTCACCTTTTTCTGGCGTAATATGCGCCTAAGTGAGCAGTCTACGATGTTTAATGCGCCAAATGAATGTGTTAGATGCATTGTTCATAAGACAACACTTTTTAATGCACCTGACATGAGGGGGTGTTTTGGGTGTGTTCGGGGGGTGTGTCGCACCACGCTTGTAATATTAGACACATATGTGAATGTGGTTTGGCAAAAACTAGGAGCATTACTGCTTGAACAAACAGACCTATTTCAATGTGGTCTGTCTGAGCCAGAGGAGTTGAAGTGGAGCTAGATTTGCTGTTAGGGCAAAAAATTTCCTTTATTTCTCAATTTACACCAGTACAATAATAAAAAGTAATTTATGATAATTATCAAACCATATAAAATTTAATTATTTACATTTAATAAAAAATGTTATATAATATCCCCAAAATATAAAAATATCTCCTATAAAATGCATTTAAATTTAATAGAATGTAAAACTAATTTTACATTAAATAACCCACTGATGTTGTTGTTGTTCAGATGTTTTTAATTTTTACTACATTAAATTTGAAATTTATTTTTGCTGCGCTCACCCTTTATTCTACAGCAAGAGCCAGCACAGCACAGGTGTTGCTGGGACCTGTGGTTCACCAAGGAAGATCAGTACCATAGTTTCTATTCACTGACATGCTATTCTAATGACTTTTATTTTATTTTCAAATCTAAAGCCTTTATACATTAGCCGCATTACTAATGCACCTAAGTTGAATTTTTGACTCAGTTTATAATCTCACAAAAACCCCTTTCATACATTCATTATACACTGAAAACGAGACTCGACAATTCACTTCGAATCACCTTCCTTCATACATGTCGCCCTAGCTGTCTATAATTATTGTACTAGAAAAAAAAAAACACATTCCTTATAGAAAACTGGAAAAATAATAAACCATCTTCAGCATTGTGAAATAAACGTACTTTAGACACAACCATTACACTGTCTGCTTTGAGAGGCACAAGCTCAACAAACATAGTACATTGAGTGCCCAGGAGAAGAGGGAAGCTCAGGTAAGAGGGAGATTGAGTATGTTGGGCTACCAGGAGATCTGTCAGGTCTACTGGAAGTTCAGGAGCTCTCCCCTTTTTCAGGAGTCTGCTGGACATTCTAGGAATATTGACACATTATGAGCTAACTACTCCACATACTTAATGCAATGCATGTCAATCACCAACATACAAAAAAAAAATAATAATAAATTCTGCTATCTACAGAATGCATTCACCCCAAAAAAATAACACATACAAATTTTACAATTAAAAAGCCAGTGCAAAAAGTGGGAGCCTGTATACAAGAACGTCTCCGTTACCTGCCCACTGTCCGTACTGTGTGAGATCTGTCCTCCACCACCGGGACACAATGTGGCTTTTTAGTCCGCGGATGACTTTCCATGCCTGTGTTATTACTAAGTAACCTGCTGCCAAAATTCCAAACAGGGTAAAACCCTGGGTGCAAAGACAAGACTCCTCTCCTGCCATACTGCCACTGAGTACTGAGTAGAGAGGCAGGCTGTGAAGTGCTAGGCAGGGACCTCCTCTCTCTGTAATAACACATTGCACAGTGTTTTCTTATCTCTTCTAGACATTCCATAATAACATATCACTGACACAGCAGCACACACAGGTATGGATATATCACACAGACAAGTACAAAGTACATCATACATTCAGATATATGAATAGAGGAGACTAGAAGACTGATGAAAAAAAATCCCAATGAAATAGTACAGGAAAACGGAAAGGAAAAAAACATGGTTAAATTTTAAATTATCTCACTCCTACAAATTCTGCCTTTTACGTATAAAGGAAAAAAATTATTTAGTAAAGAAAGGCAGGTGTTTTTCAAGAAACAACAGTAAAAATTTGAGAAAGCTGTACTGATTACTGACATGCCAGCTTCTGAATTATAGTTTGTTTTTAGCACATTTAAGCTGAACTATGAATGAAATAAACAGAAATGACAGGGCAAAAGCTAAATGGGTTATATGGACTACATTGGTTTCTTCTTCTTCTGCTTCAGACAGCCTTGATGACTTCTTTTCCAGTGTCCCTCCCCATCCCACTGTTACCCTTAGTACAGTCCTCGTTGCTCCACACTACTGCATCTGCTATGCTTCGGATACAATAGTGCATACAGATAGTGACCTCAAAGTTATACTGCCAGATAGTGTCCTGAAAAATAATAGGGTCAAACAGATTATGCTTAACATTGTGTTCTAGAAAATTATAGTGCCCCAGTGCACTATTAGTATGGAAATGGTATTACTCCCTTTAGGCCACATACACACACAATAATCCATGTGGTGACTCCGGCTTCTCATTCAGATGACACCTCTCTGTTGCATTGCACCACAATCTATTCTGTTCCCAGAAGTCTCATTACACTGACTTCACTATTAGTCTCAGTCCACATAGCAGGATGATGCGGTCTTCCATGCATCAGAACCTCTGGTCTCCATTAGTCTGGCCCTTTTTTAACATAAAGCTCATGACTTCCTCCTTTCTTACCCATAGACTGCTACTCATGGCCCTCTTTCTTATATATAGATTACTTTATACAGCCCTCTCCTCTTTCACATTAAGACCACTGGACATAGGTCCCTCCTCTCTCACATAAAAACTGCTGCTCATAACCCTCTCCTCTCTTTTACATGTAGACTACTGTTCATGGCCGTCTCTTCTCTCACATACAGACTGGTGCTCATGGTTTCCTCCACTCACACATAGATTGTTGCTCATAGCTCCCCCTCTCTTAGGCCATGTCCCCACGGCACGGTTTTTCAGCCGGTTCTCGATTTTGAAAAACGTCTGCAAACCGGCTGAAAAACTTTTACACGGACCTTAATGGAAAATCCGTGCAGCGGTCCCCACTGCACGGATTTTCTGCCCTGCGGTTTTTCAGACCGCCAGTGATCCCAAAAATATAGAACATGTTCATTCTTCCGCCTGGTTTTTGGACGGAATATGAACATGCCTATGTGGAGGGGGATGGCTTTTCTCCGCAAACATGTGAACGGCCCCTTACATATAGACTACTTCTCATGGCCCTACTGCCCTCACACATATAAAATACTGCTCATGGCCCCTTTCTGTCATACCGATAGACTGCATCTCATGTCTCCATCCTCTCTCACACATAGAATGCTGCTCATGCCTCATTCCTCTCTCACATACAGAATGCTGTTCATGCCTCCCTCTTCCCTTTCGTATAGATGGCTCCCTCCTCTCTTACATATAAACTGTTGCTAATGGCTCCCTCCTCCCTTACATATAGGTTACTGCTCATGTTCCCTTCCTCTTGTTACATTTAAAACATTTTTCATTGCCCCCTTTCTACTCACATATAGATTGCTGCTCATGGACCCTCCTCTCTCACACATAAACTGTTGCTCATTGCCCTTTTCTCTTTTAAATATGTACTGTTGCTTATGGCCCCTCCCTTTCTCACAAATAGACTGGTGCTTTTTATTCCCTCCTCTTACATATAGATTGTTGCTCATAGTCCTCCCTCTCTCACTTATAGCCTGCCGCTCATGTCCTCCTCCACCCACATTCAGGCTGCTGTTCGTGGCCCCTCCTCTTGTACATATAGACTTCCTCTCATGGTGTGCCTCCTCTCTCACATACCGACTGATGTTTATGCCCCCCTCATCTCTGACATATAGATCACTTCTCATGACCCCCTTCCTCTCTTACACATAAACTGTTGCTCAGTGCCCCCCTTCTCACTCACATATAGACTGTTGCTCATGGCCCCTCCCTCTCTCAAAGATAGACCGCTGCTCATGACTTCCTCCTTTGACATATAAATTAATGCTCATAGCTCTCCCTCTCTCACTTATAGACTAGTGTTCATGTCCTCTTTTACTCTCTACTAAAGACTGTTGCTCATGACCCCCTACTCTTTGTTCATATTAATATACAGTATCTCACAAAAGTGAATACACCCATCACATTTTTGTAAATATTGTATAATATCTTTTCATGGGACAACACTGACGATATGACACTTTGATATAATGTAAAGTAGTCAGTGTACAACTTGTATAACAGTGTAAATTTGGTGTGCCTTCAAAATAACTCATCACACAGCCATCAATATCTCAACCGCTGGCAACAAAAATGAGTACACCCCAAAGTGAAAATGGACAAATTGTGCCCAATTTACCCTCCACGGTGTCAAGGGACACATTACTGTTACAAGATCTCAGATGTAAACGGGGACCATGTGGGCCTACCTTCGCTTACCTGTTGTCTTGGCCCTGTATCAAAGTGTCATATCTCCAGTGTTGTCCCATGAACAGATATAAAATAATATTTGCAAAAATGTGAGGGGTGTACTCACTTTTGTAAGATACTGTATGGACTACTGCTCATGGCCTCGTTCTCACATGATAAATGTCAGGTACTGTAGGTCTATTTACAACTATAGTGAAATAACGGCAGGAAAAATTGTTGTTTTTACATGTAGCCCTGTAATATTTTCTGGATCTATTTTTTATCAAAAGAGAGCTGTCACATAAAATAGATGATTCATTCTGCTTACTTAAAGGGGTTGTCTCACTACAAGGATTGCTTTTTATGTTAAAGATCTTGCAAAAACAAGACACTTTGAAATATGAGTCCCTTTACCAGTGTCCTCCCTATTTCTGAGATATCCCCCTTTGAGGACTGCATCACTTTTTTAGTTCGCTATGTACAAACCTGTTTACTCTCTCATGATAGGCTGCCCACTGGTTCTATAGTACAACCGGGCTTCTACGCACCTATAAAACCAGTAAACTGCCCTGAATTCAAAATGAAACCAAGAAAACAGGACTGAGGTAAGATGAATAATTGAAGTGAGACAACCCCTTTAATGCCTTATCTTATGCTTTTCTTATTTACATACACACAACAATTGCGTGAAATCCATCTAGCATGTACATTTTACACAGTACATTTTTAGAGATTGTATGGCTGGAGCTATATGTGCAAGAATTTGTAAGCCAAATATCTCACCGAGAATCTACAGCAATTGTACAGACAAATCGGCAAGTGTTATATGCAAATTGTGCTGTGAATTCACTGATGATTTAACCCCTATACACTGAATGGGTGTATTGCAACAAACTAAAAATATTAGTTGCCAAATTTTAGGTTTAGAAATCCACAGCACGCATTAAATGCTCTAAAACTACAGCATCTTACAGAATAATGGACACAGCGCTGGAAACAGCATGTCTGTCACTGGCTTCTGCTGTCCTCAGCAAGGGTGGCATAAACTATGTGACAGGTTCCCTTTAAATAACAAAACGTCTCCGTTGAAACTGGATTTGTCACACTGCAAAGAATTCTGTATGTTTCTCTTGCCATAAAAGGAGAAAATGATTAACAGTTTTAGAGCATAGGTCAAGATTAGTATGGGTAATGGCATTTGTCAATTAACAGAGAACACGTTTGTTTTAATATACACACTAGGGGTGGCATGTATGAAACCCGGTACTGACACGCCAGTTTTAAATTGCTTTATGAATGTGTCGCACAAAACTTTATACATGTGCCCCGTTCTACAGCAAACTTTGTCTCAGCCATGACCCTGTGCAGCGTCTATTTCTGCTGAGACCAACACACCTGCCCCACATCCCACCTACAATAAAGACTCAGAGACTAAGTTTGGATGTATTGGCCACAGCAGCCATTTTATTAACAAAACATTAACACACAAGTAATCAAAACAAATGAGTACAGTTCCCCTATACCCATTCGACCTCTCACAACCAACTTTAAAGACCTTTCCAGTTAACCACTCGGGGCTGAGGTCCTTGGAGTTACCAACCCCCCGACCAAGCCTGGCGACCATTTTCCACACTTCTCCAGTACCTTACCCTCAGCCGTCACACCAAGCCCAAGGGCACCAAAACCACCTCAGGTGGCTCACCACTGTTCACCTGCTCCCAAGGACCCTGCCCTGCGGAGCCCAAACCTTCGCCAGACCGGTCAATTCCAATTAGGAGGCAAGCCGAAACCTGCCTCCCCCATCAATTTCCACTGACTCCAAGGACCCCCACCCCGCCAGCCACTGCGACCCGAGTACCAACAAAGCACCCATCAGCCATGCCTCCGGTACCGGACAACTCAAACCCCAGCAACACTCCCCTGATACCAACCATCTAAGGGAGGGAGGGTGGGACTTTTTCACTGCCTCTGCCTGAGTGGTGACCGCGCGGCGCGGGGCGGCGGTTATATATAGCTCCGCCCCTTCAAACACGCGCGACGCACGTCACAAGCCACGTACCGTGCGTCGCACACAGCGCGCCGCGCCCACCTCGTCCTGCCTCCCCATACACCTGCAGGAGTCGGCGCGCCAGGTCATGTGGGGCCTCCCTCCAGGGCTGCGCCCCCATGTCCGGCCCCGTTCTTGACCCTGTGCAGCGCCTATTTCTGCTGAGACCAACACACCTGCCCCAAATCCCACCTACAATAAAGACTCAGAGACTTAGTTTGGATGTATTGGCCACAGCAGCCATTTTATTAACAAAACATTAACACACAAGTAATCAAAACGAATGAGTACAGTTCCCCTATACCCATTCGACCTCTCACAACCAACTTTAAAGACCTTTCCAGTTAACCACTCGGGGCTAAGGTCCTTTGAGTTACCACCCCCCGAACAAGCCTGGCGACCATTTTACCACACTTCTCCAGTACCTACCCTCAGCCGTCACACCAAGCCCAAGGGCACCAAAACCACCTCAGGTGGCTCACCACTGTTCACCTGCTCCAAGGACCCTGCCCTGCGGAGCCCACAACCTTCGCCAGTACCGTCCCAATTCCAATTAGGAGGCAAGCCGAACCCTGCTTCCCCCATCAATTTCCACTGACTCCAAGGACCCCCACCCCGCCACAGCAAGCGACTCATGACTCCTCATGATCGTGCCGCCCCCACCAGCCCCAACGCTCTTTCCACACCTTCCCTAATACTCCAGGACCACAAGTCCAAGCCCACAACATTCAGGTGGACCCCGTCATCTCTCCAAAAATCACCATCCCCTGTTTCGAGTTCTCTGTGGCGCACAACGAAACCCCCATTCCTCGCACGATTCACCTTAACCCTGGCCCGATTAACCCCCAACACCGAGTCCGCGCGACGCCAAGCCCGCCGCCAGACCATATCTGACCACACTGTAACCAAACCCGGATATAGCCTCCACAACTGTAAAAGATCGTACCTAATGTCCCTAATAACTCTCTAATTGGGCGATTACCCAAGTCGTTCCCGCCGACATGGAACCCACCACGTCGGAGGTCGATCCCACTGAGCAAATTCCTGAAACGCCGGCAGAAACCTGGTTCCATTTTCATGACCCGCCTACCGTCCATCGGATAGTCGCAACCTCCCTTGGGACTCCTAGCTGGAGAACCACTCTCCCGTAGAGCCGCACGCTGTGCTCCCAATGCAACGAAAATGGCCCAAAGATCCATACCAGCCGGCGGGACCCACCTAGAAAAGAAGCAAAAAATGCAAAAAATAAAGAGAAAACAGACATGCAACAGCACACGGCCAACACCCCCCCCCCCCCTTAAATTTCAACTAGGTGAGTCCACTTCACACTAGCAGGTCCTGAGCCAAATGCGGCCTGATGTAAAGCCGGAAGCGATCTGACTCCCACCTGCCTATCCTCCGCACCACCGCCGCGTCCAACCCTCTGCTAGCTGCTTCAGTCGCCGCCCCTATACGAAACGAATGCGGAGCGAATTGAGAAGGGTTCAAACCCACCTCCGCCAGACAATGTTTAAAGACCGCATTAAATTGGAAGCGAGACAAAAACGTACCATCCTCATGCGCCAATAAAGGCCCAGCTGACAACGGGCCCTGTCCCCTATACGCTTCCAGACACCGCACCGGGCACATCAGAGCCCCTTCTACTCGTCCCAACCACACTCGTTTTCCCGCTCCCCTCTGATCCGTCTTGGACTTCTGAACCCACATCTCAACGCCCTCATCAAACAGCTGAACATCCCCACTTCGCAGCCCCCCAGCCACCCGTTTACTAGGAGAGACTAATTCCCCTATCCGCAGTGCGCCAAAAAATGCTAGTGAAAAAGCCAGCCGGAAGAGTCTGCCTTCAAAGTCCGAGGAACACACTTCCCCCAGGCTACGCCCCAGACGCTCCAGCAGCTGAAATACCACTGGCCGTCGACCGTCCACCGAACTGCGCCCCCTCCTCAAACCTTTCAACGCCTGCGCGACCCAAAATGACTTCGTAACGTCACGCATCCCACGAGACTTGAAGCCAAAGGCCAGGCCCGAAATCAACCTTGACACTCTCGATACCGACCAACCCTCGTTAGCCGCATGACCTATGAAGCAAAAAAGGGCAGACGCCCTCTCTTCCTCGGAAGATATCGGCCCCAAACCTTCCAACCAGCGCTCCCACAATTGCCAAGAAGCTGAATACGATTCCCAAGTCCCTCTCGTTAATGACGACCTGAACAACTGGTCCGCGGTATTGTAACCACTCTCCACAACTCCTCGGGGCATTCCACGCCGATCGCTGATGCATCCGGGGCCAGGCTCCGAACCCGCTGCCACTGTGAACGAGACCGAGCGTCAGCCAGATCGTTCTGCACCACCGGCTAGTGGACAGCAACCACCCACCTCTTCAAACAAAAACAGCACCGTACACGCCGCCGCAGAAATTCAACCACTGGTGGAGAAGAAGCTGACTAAGAGTTAATGGCCTGCACCACCCCCAAATTATCACAATGGAACCTGACCTTCTTATTACGCAGTTTCACCCCCCAAATCTCCACCGCCAAAACTATGGGGAACAGCTCCAAAAGCGCCAAATTCCTAACCAAACCCGACTCCACCCAACTATCCGGCCAGCTACCCGCGCTCCATTCCCCCTGACAGAATGCTCCATACCCTACACTACCCGCCGCATCCGTAAAGACGTCGATATCCAAGTTACTCACTACCGCCTCCAACATAATGGACCGACCATTGTATTGTGACAAAAAGGACTGCCACACTCTCAGTTCCTCCTTCATTTCCGCCTTCACTCTAACAAAATGCTTCGGTGCTTGCACCCCTGCAGTAGCCGCCGCCAAACGTCGACAAAAGACCCTGCCCATCGGAATAATTCGACAAGCAAAGTTCAATTTGCCCAATAAGGATTGCAGCTCCCTCAAGGTAAGTTTCTTCACCGCCACAGCTTTTCTAACCTCCCCCTTTAAAGCCGCTAGCTTTTCTTCCGGTAACCGACATTCCATCGCCACTGAGTCAATCTGAATCCCCAAAAAATTCAGGGTGGTGGAGGGACCCTCTGTCTTGTCTGGGGCCAGCGGGACTCCAAAATGATCCGCAACCCACTGCATATTGGCCAACAGCGACCCGCAAACCCCAGAGTCCACTGGGCCAACACACAGAAAGTCATCCAAGTAGTGGATGATAGAAGAAACCCCAGACACATCCCTCACCACCCACTCCAAAAAAGTGCTAAAAGCTTCAAAGTACGAACAAGAAATGGCACAACCCATTGGCAAACACCTGTCCGCAAAAAACGCCCCTTCCCAAAAACAGCCCAACAACCGCACACTGTCCGCATGCACCGGCAACAACCTGAACGCCGATTCTATATCGGTCTTCGCCATCAACGCACCCTTCCCATACCGCCGAACCCAGTGAACCGCCGTGTCAAAGGACGTGTATTCAACCGAACATAAAACCGGATCTATCCCATCGTTAACCGAACGACCTTTAGGGAAAGACAAGTGGTGAATTAACCGAAATTTATTAGGTTCCTTCTTTGGAACCACTCCCAACGGGGAAACGATAAGGCCCACACATGGCAACTCCGCAAATGGGCCTGCCATCCTACCCAACCTAACTTCCTTCGCCAGCTTCTCTGAAACCACGTCCGGATACAACAATGCAGACCTCAAATTCTTCAGGGTGAAGGGCACCTCGTACGCTGGGGGCGGAATCCTGAAACCCACTGTGAAGCCCTCCCGCAACAACAACGCTGCCTGCTGATCGGGGTACCTACTTAGGTAGGGGGCCATCGCGGCCACCCTCACCGGCGTCTCCCCCATGCGCAGCGCCTGAGCCCCTCCCCTTCCCCTTCCGGAAGCATCTGGATGCTCCATGAGAGGTTGCGCTACAAATCGAACAGATGTGTTTAAACCGACAACTACCCCCGAATCTGCACTGGTTGTCGTTGAACTGCCAACAGACTCCAGTCTTACTCCCGCTCTGGGTTGCCCCACCGCCCGAGCCGGGCCCCCCGTAGTGCCCGGAACCCCCGGGCCCCTCCCGAAAGGAATGCCCGTACCTGGTCGGAGCCATCACCTTCAACCAAAGCCCAATATCTTTGTGGTCCCAGCGTATGGAAGGGCGGACTGCCTTCCGCTGCCGGAACTGCTCATCGTATCGGAGCCAAGCCTGGCCCCCATACACCCTATACGCCTCCCCAATGGCATCCATATAGCAAAATAATCCTGAACAATTCTGAGGTGCCTTTTCCCCTATCACACTCGCTAATATCGCGAATGCCTGTAACCAATTCTGAAACGTCTGCGGTATCAGACGCCATCTCTTCTTCTCCTCATCTTCCTTTTTCCCCTCATCTCTTTTACTCTTATCCAAATTGAACTTCTCCAACGGAAGGAGAGAAAATATTTCGACGTATTCGTCTTTCCATATCTTTTCTCTCACTTCCTTCTTTAAATGCGCCCCCAGAGGGCCTTCAAAGCAAACGTATACTTCTCCCCTTGCCTTGTCGTCCAGTCGCACGCTATCCACCTTGTCTAAATCAGTCTGAACGGACACCGTGACTCCCGAGCCCGTCCCAGCACTGGAACCGACCCCCCTTCCCACCACGGAGGGGGGGAACACATGACCCGACGCCACCGAACCCCAAGCCGAGACCGGCGATACTTGCTCCAAACCCCCCGTAGGCCCTGGAAACCGGGCCATAAAATCCCTAATACTACCCGCCAAATCCTGCCATGCCGGAACCGGGACCGACCTGAAGGGGCTTTGCCCCAGGCCTGAACCCTGACCTCCTCCCACCGGCGGCGACAAGACAGACATGGAATAAGACTCACCAGGCTGCGCGGGTGCTGTGAGTTTGTTTGTTTTTTTTCTTCCATTGGCTACTCTTTTTCACTTTTTTACAAGGTCTCTGTTATGATCACAACAACATGCCCCCTTCCACTGGTTCATCTTAAAGAAACATAGATTGCTAAAAGAGTCCTCTAAACTGAACCTTAAAATGTATATGTTTTTTGTTTGCATGAAACTAGTCTAGTTATTAACATCGTAGGTTTGCATGGG
The DNA here is from genome assembly GCA_025379985.1 of Phyllomedusa bahiana. Taxonomy (NCBI): domain Eukaryota; kingdom Metazoa; phylum Chordata; class Amphibia; order Anura; family Hylidae; genus Phyllomedusa; species Phyllomedusa bahiana. The sequence continues at coordinate 27,880 of JAODAL010018682.1, read as the reverse complement.
TAAAGCAACATAGGCCTGAACTAAGGCCCTGTGGAATTAACATAGACACAAGACAATATATTTCAGACTAGGCATGTTATGGAGTGAACTGGGGCAATGAAGCACTAACTCTCCTCCTGTATGTGTACAGAAGTAAGGCATGTGTCATATTGAGAGTTGATGTGACATTGATGTAAGTCAAGTTGATTGGATGGGTAAAGGGAATACAGGGCAGTGGTTTCTTTAACCCTTTACTGACATCTGACATATGAGTATGTCATAATGCCGGTAAGGGAGCATGGTGCAGGCTCATTCACTACCTGTCACTAGCAGCAGGGATTTGAGCCAGCTCCGATCATTGCTGTTTAACCCTTTTGACACTGCAACGATCATGGTGGTGGCATCTAAATGAGTGAGAAACAGTGCTTTGCATGGCATGGATGCTGGAAGCCTAATCAAAGCTTCCATAGCTGCCATGTTTGTGCTTCTGCTACTTCCTCAGACAGAAAGTGATAGAAGCACCATCTTGGTACACCCAGAGATGAGATGCAAAATAATATGAATTTTATTCAATGTATATCCATAGACTCCAAAAAAAACAATAATATAATAGTGACAAGCATATAACGTTTCAAAGACCTTTTTCAGACGAGTCACTATAGAAGAAAGGTAGAAGGAATGAAAAGGGCCATAGCCCGGAGGTAGAGGAGCTCTATACATTGAATAAAATTCATATTTTGCCTCTCATCACTGGAGTGCTGTCAACTATCTGCTTTATGGTCAAGGGAATCCTGTTCTATCTTGACGAGCACCCTGACAGTGAACTTCCTTTGGAGTACCACTCAAAACATTTATATCAGATATCTTGGTACACCCTTCCTCATTATCCACATAATGCAGAAGGGTATACAAGACCAATCAGACCAACATGCAGAATACAGATAACACATCATTTATACCAATGAGTGAACACCATAAAAACAAACCCCCCGTAAAAATGGTACAAGTATGTTTTTTTTCACATTTCAACCCAATTTGATTTTTTTTTCCAGTTTCCCAGTCCATTACATGGCACAGTCAATGGCAGCATTAAAAAGAACATCATGTCCTGCAAAAAAAGAATGCGGGGAGAAAAAAACAAACGTGCCATAAAAATAAAACAACCGGTCGTTAAGAGGTTGTACTTGTTGTAGTGTTGTTGTGAATAACTGTTTGATTTAGGTTTCAGAACATTAAGGTGCCCTTACCACCATGTGACCAGCAAATATTAAGCCGAAGGGTATGTTTACACAGCGTAATTGCGGTGCGCATTTCGCCACGTATTTGTGCATTAATACGGGCGAAATGTGCACCGCAATTACGGTAATTCATAACTCTCATACGATCGTATTGTACGCCGGGGGAGAGAAGGGACATGTCACTTCTCCGCGGCGCTTACGCGCCGTTGGCAGTAGAGGTGGATGGGGCCTACAAATAAATAAATTCTGTTACAGTCATAGAAGTTATTAACGGAAACTTTTCTATATGCTTTTCTAGAAAGAAAAAGTATGACAGATGATGATATACAGGATGACATATAGGTGCCAGTGTGAACAAAGCCTAATTTCAGTGTAATATGTAGATCCCTGAAGCCCAGATATAGTTAGCCATAAGGCAGGCAGCCTCTCTTATTATGAATACAGTAGCTTTTTATGCAGTTAAAAAAGCTGAGTCAATGTATACTGGCCCAGCATATGCAAAAAGGACAAATAGATACTCTTGGCATATACTTTCAACATGCATAGAAAAGACAGCATGACCAAAGCCTAACAGGAATGTTAATACTGTTACTATTAGGCCGTGTTCACACGGCTTATTTCGCCGCGGATTGGCGCCGTACTCCGCGCCGGATTTGCGCTGCAGTACGGCGCCAATTCATCAGAGTAATTATGGTAATCCACAGTTCTCATAGAGAACAGTGGATTCCGTCGCTCCTACCCGATCGGCGCCTCCGCCGGGCGGGGAGAAAGTGACATGCACATTATCCAGGCGCAATACGCGCCGTGGATAATGGCAGTCTAAGGGGCCGGCGGGCCGCGCCACCGCACCGCCCCCGCACCCGCCCCTTATTCAAGCCGGAATTGCGAGCGCAATCCGGCTTGCAAATCCGGCGTGAATAAGCCGTGTGAACGGGGCCTTACTATCATACCAACATCACTAAAACTAAACCTGCCAGTTTAGTTTAATAATCCTACAACTGTAGGAGTCAAAAACTCTATGTTATGTGTGTCACTGTGAATGCCACTATAGGTCCTTATGTGTCCAGCACTGAATACAAGGTTTTGATTCTGGACAATATCAGGACTTAAAGGGGTTGTCTCGCTACAAAGAATAGCTTTCAAATTGTAGGGAACACAAAATAAAGACATTTTCCAAATATATTGCATTGTTCCTCTGTTTTCCCTAAAGAGATACAAGTGAATTTATTACCTCCTTGGCTATTTCAGTTCCCTCAGTAACAGACCTGTAAACAAATCTCCCAGGGCTGTTTGTTCAATGAGATAACAGAGAGTGAGTCATCACACAGGTCAGCAGTGATAGTCAGTGTCCTGTGCTGCCAGACAGTAAAAAGCTTGATTTATCTCAAGTAAACAGCTCTGTAATTAGGGCTTTTGTTTTGGGGATCAGATAAGAAGTCCTCAGAGTAGTTTGAGAAGCTAATCTAATCTAATTAGCATCTGAAAGCATGGAGCTTATGCTGTACAAGCAGGGAGTTTATGCAAATTAGTCTGAACCAGGAAGTGACAGAGAATTTCTTTCATGCATTCTTTGAAACCCTGTGGGGAGACAACTCCTTTAATGTGGAGGAACTTAAAGGGGTTTTCTCGTTACAATGTTTAGCTTTTAACATGTAGGGACAGATCATTGAAGACTTTTTCTAAATACATTGCTTTTTTTTCTTTAGTCAGTACATAAAGAAGATTTTATCTCCTCTTAGAGCACATATGTTTCTGGTTGCGATAATCTCTCTCCCTTCTCTCTCTTATCTTTTATTGTTCTAACCTGCTGTCAGTCACTCAGTCCATCTATGGTAAGTCACCTCCTCCAAAGTCTTATCTCTGATAACAGGCTTTGAAAGCTTCGCATTTAGCTAAGCATACACTCTTTTAAGCTCTACAGCTTGGTGCAACACCCTTTATAAATCTCCTTCATTCCTTGTTAGTGTAACAGGAATAGCTAGGAATAACAGAGCTGATGCGTCAATCATTGCCATAGACCTGCTCACAGCCTGAATAGCTTGTATGACTCTAAAGCTAGTTGTGGCTAAAACTGCATGGGGAGAAAACCCTTTTAAAGTTCTAAAGGAACTGGTGAGTTGTAAGCAAATGATGGTTTATAATCTAACATGATTTGTAGTCTGGTCTGGGGTTTGAATTAGTTTTGGGGTCTGGTTTCAGATCTGAAGTATTTTTGTATATTCCATGAGTCCTATAAAACTAAATCCAGGTTTCTTAAACAAAAGCTTAAACAAAACTGAGATGAGAGTCCTCCTCTTCTTTTTATAATCACACGATAAGGGCTAGAGAAATTGTGTGTGTGGGAGCAACAGAAGTGACATGATTTTAAAGAATGTAAAATCCTGAAATTTTGCTGTCCATTGAGCCTCATAATAGGCGGACACTTGTTGGATTCGACATGGATATTAAGATCTGAACATAAAATATATCTAATATAATCTGCAGATCATAGCCGGAGGGAACTAGCTAAGTATGGCATCCGGGTGTGAGTGGGGACAGTTGTGTCCTAAGCAGGTTCTACTTGAAAGAAACAGGATGGGACAGATAATAACAGGATGCAATGACATCCAGCTGGTCAACAAAACTATTGTTCACTCAATGGCAGTTATGTCCAGATGATCAACAGAAAAAAAACACAAAAACTGGAAAATACTTGACCTAAAATATAAGTTTTAATATACCTCTATTAAAATACACCTAGAAATGCCCTATACTCACCCTATACCCTACACTTAATCCCTACCTAGCCAAAACAAGGGGATCCCGTCCCAATAAGGACAAAAAACAATCTAGTACACCCTATTGCTATTCAATGAGAATATATCAAAAGGATACTAATAACCTATATAGACCGATAGTCGCAACAAAAAGCCTTGTCTATATCTTCCTAAGGCTAACGACATATTCATATATAGGTGAAAGTACATAAACAAAAATACCTATCAATAAACACGATAATGGCCTAGTAAATCCTATGTTAAACCTTCATTACATTTTAAACCCCATAAGAATAGAAGCCAACGCGTTTCCTCCCAAGATACCGGGATTGATCATGGCCAAAAAATATAGGGTTAAGATTTTAATGTGTCAAATATAATCATCCAAAAAACGTATAAGGCCAAGATAAACGTGCTTAATAGCAATAGATAAAGAAATGGTGGTACACAATAACACCCCATTCAAAATACATAGCAGGACATTCCTAACATAAAACTAATAATAGCCACAATATTGCCATTGTCCTGCTGAAAATACATTACCACTGGGGTGCCATCTTAGTGATCTTGATGGTGTTTATCTCCTTGGATAGGGAGGACCAATGTGATGGCAACGGAGAGTGAATAAGCTTGGGGTGATATCCATTGTCTCGGGCCCATTGACTGTTTACTGGTGTGACAAAGCCTCAGGCCTAATGAGATCTTCAGGAGACATTTCAAGCACAACAACGCCATCATCAGGAATTGAAGGATATCACAACAAATAATGGATTTCGGATAACTGGAAGATGATTGGACAAACAACCATAAAGGAGGCCGGAAGATATCGGAGTAAGGGGTGGAACTGTGGGCGTCTAAAGACGTGAATGTGGCTTCAGTTCATATATATATGTATGTGGCCAAGTTAAGTAGTCAGAAGGTATGTTAGGTTATGTATATAGTTTGTATGTATGTAGGTATGTTATGTTATGTTAGTTAGTTTGTATGTATGTAGGTAATTTAGGTTATGATATCATGTTATGTTAGATAGTTTATGTTTTAATGTTTATGTTATTTCCCATTTAAGGACACTGAAGTAAGGTTATGCCATATACTTTGTTACTTTGTTGACTTTATTTTATTCTTTTAACCCCTTACCGCCGGAGCCAGTTTTGGCCTCTCTGACAGAGCCCCATTTTTTAAATCTGTCATGTGTCACTTTATGTGAGAATAACTTTTTGACACTTTTACCTATCCATGTGATTCAGAGATTGTTTTCTCGTGACACATTGTGCTTTAAGATAGTAAGAAATTTTGGTCCAAAAAATGATTGTTTATTTGTGAAAAATATCAAATTATCGTGAAAAATGTGAAAAATTTACCAATTTCAAACTTCAAAAATTTCTGCATGTAAGACAGATAGTTATTCCACTCAAAATAGTTTATAACTAGCATCTACCATATGTCTGCTGTAGTTTTCCATCATTTTTTTAATTTTATTTTTTTTTTTTTTACGACTTTTGGGGGTTTTATAAATTTAGTAGTTTTTTCAATTTTCAAAAAAATTTGCAATATACATTTTTTAGGGACCAGTCCAGTTTAACGTGCTTTTTGCCTTTATTTAGATCCCCCATAAGGGGACCTCATCTAAAAAAACTACACCCCTTAAATTTTAAAAAACCGTATTTATAAAGTTTATTAACCCTTTGGGTTTTTTTCACGGGAATTAAAGCAAAGTGAAGGAAATTTAAAAATTTTTCACTTTTTTGCAGATTTTCAATTTTTAAAACTTATTGAAAAATACGGAAAAATGTGATCGGGAAATGCAAATTAATATTGTTTCCCCATATTCTCCCTTTTTCAGAGATTCCCACATGGGCCCTAGTGCATTTTTTGGCTAAACCACAAGCCCCAGAATGGGGGAGCACTACGGGATCTGGGTTCATTTTCATTACGATTATATTTGGGGGCCATTTCGGGTTTGGGGACCCCAAGGGTCCAAAATTAAAAATACCCCAAAAAAAAAACCATTTTGGAAACTCACCCCTTAGGGAAATACCGGTTGTAGTGAGTATATCTACCCCACAGCTTTTCACAAATTTTTTTTAGCTTTGGGCCAAAAATAAAAAAATATATATTTTTTCCAATAATCTGAAATTTTTAGCTAAAAATGTTTAATTTTTACAAGAAATCTTGGAAAAAAGCCCCAAAAATTGTTTACGAAATTTCTTCCAAGTTGGCAATCCCCTACATGGGGTGAAAACTGCTGTTTGGGCGCAGGGCAGGGGGGTAAAAGGGGGGGGAGTATTTTTGGTTTTTGGGCGCACAATATTGGTGGGGCCAGCGCATCTCCAAAGCCCCAAAGTACAAAAACAGGTGAACCTTCCAGAAGTTGCCCCATTTTGGATTAACGCCCCCAGGATCTCACCCAAGGTGATTTTTCATTTTTGGGCGCACAGGTGTTCCTATTTTTTTTTAGCATTGGGGCCCTGGAAATGGAGGGGGGGAAAAGCAGTTCCGCCCTTGTTTTTTTTGGTTCATTTTTACATATTGCCAACGGGATAAAAGACGGGATAACTTTATATGGGGGTCGGTACAATTACAAGATATAAATTTTAAAGTTTTTTTATGTTTTTTTATTTAACAATAGAAGCAGTTTTTTTAAAAAGGGGTTTTTTTGTTTTCGCATTCTGACAGCCTGCTTTCTCAAATTTTTGCAATGAGCTCTTGTGGGGTTTTTTTTTACGAAGATGATGTTTTTTTTTTCCATTACGGGGGGGATAGATGCTTGTCACTTTTTTTTTAAGGTTTTTTTAACATTTTTTACAAAAACGCAATCCTGGTGTGTTTTTTTTTTTTATTTTTAAAAAGCGGGCATGTGCGGATAAATACATGCTTTTTTTCTCGCAGGTTGATACGATTACAGCGAAACCCCCATTTTATTTTTGTTTAATGTTTTAGCTTTTACCAAAAAAAACACATTTATTTGAAAGGAAAAAAACGTTTTTTTCATCACCGCAGTTGAAGCCATAACTTTTTTATTTTTCTGTTTTTTGGAGGTATAGGGGTTTTTTTTTGCGGGATGATTGACTTTTTATTTGGGAATATTTTTGGGGGGACAAGACTTTAGATCGCTTTTAAAATTTTTTTTTTGGGAAAAGGGTGAAGAAAATACTTTTCAATCCTACAGTGTTTTTTATTTTATTTTTAATACGTTCACCGTGCGTATCTGTGCAAAGTTTTTTTTCTCTTGGTTAGAGATTACGGTGAACCCAAATTTTTTAGTTTTTTTATTTTAAAACACAAATTTTTCTGAAAAAAAAAGTTTTTTTTTTGTAAAAAATATTTTTGCATCGCTATCTTTTTAGCCAGAACTTTTAAATTTTTCCCTATACAGAGCGCTAAGGACTTTTTTTTGCGGAATGAACTGCCGTTTTAATTGGCATCACTTTGATGCTGATATGAGTTTTTGATTACTTTTTACTCCATTTTATGTGCTGCGGGATGAACAAAAATCGCTATTCTGTGACTGTTTTTTGGGGTTTTTTTTACGGCGTTCACCGTACGGGTTAATTAACATGACAGATTTATAGGGTGGGTCGCTCCGCACGCGGCGAATACCAAATAGGGGGTACTTTATTTATTTTTTGATCTTTTTTAGGGCGAATTGGCGTTTTGTAAAGGGGGGAAAAGGGCGATGTACGTGTTTTTATTTTATTTTTTGTGTTTGTGTTTTACTTTTTTACACTTTTTTTAAACTTTTTCATACTTTTACATTTTTCCCCCAGGGGGTAATTGCATGAACGATCGTCAGATCATTCATGCAATAGGGATCAGCATACAGTTTATAGCGTATGCTAGTCTCCATGGAAAACTGTCTTGTCACGCTGCCCACAATGCATTGTGGGCATCGTGACGTCACAACAACCCGGATGCTGTCATTCAGCGTCCGGGTGTCTGGTAGGAGATCAGTCCCGGGCGTCAGCGTCGTTACTGCGCCGAGATCGGGGCAGCAGGAGCTCACTCCTGCGCCCGCACCACGATGTCGCGACCCGAGTCGCGACATCGGGGGTTAATCCCCGCGGCCGAGCGAAACTCCGGCCGCGAGGGATGCGGCATGATGCCAGCGGTAATATACTGCTGGTTCCATGCCGCGATCTTGTAAGCTCCGCTTGTGAGTGCGCAAGATCGCCTTGACGTACTCATACGGCAATTTGCGGGAACCCCTACCCGACATTGCCGTATGAGTACGACAAATGTCGGTAAGGGGTTAAGTAAACCAACTCTTTCTTTTAAGCTTTGACTCCTCATCATTCATAGACATTACCGGACAGGATAGGCAGCGATATTAGTAGTAATAAATTACCATGCTTATTACAACACTTACCTGTCTCAGTGTATAGATAAGGTTACGCACATCTAAGAGTACGGGTGCTCAAGTGGACATGTCAAGAAAGGTAGTAATCCTTGTCAATTCTTGAGGTGTTTAGACCAGTTAATGCCCATAGAATAATGGTGGAGTGTATTTTGGGTGCACAAATAGGCTCCACACTTTCACTTCAAAATGTGCTCATTAACTGTCTAGGTCTAAAACTCTCTTTGTTTGCCATAGCACCAATCAGAGCGCCCCTCTTATTTCATATAGTGCTCTGGAAAAATGAGAGGGACGCTCTGATTGCTTGCTATGGGCAACAAAGTGAGTTTTAGACCTAGTCAGAGCTTACAATCTATGAGGAAACGGGTGAAACAGGAGGCAGCAGTGCTTGATTTTTTCTTTTTTTTTCTTTTGCAGATCTTTAGTGGACTCTCCATAACACATGACTGTCTACCTGATATAATCTTGATTATTATATTACTGCATAGTTCTTAATGAATGTGCTTATGTTTTTCTTTTTTGGCATGTTGTAGTGTTTGCCGCCATCTAGCGTGCACCTGCTTCATATTCTTTACAATTGTTTTGGATGTGCTGATCAGTTTTTATTTTTGGATTATGAACATCACAGAGAAAGAGACAACAGATGTGAATAGCCAACGTAGTAGTACATTCTCATAATGTCTGGCTCGCTGCAGCTTATAGTTATCAGAGCCATGGTGTATCAGCATACCTGACCACACGTTGGATCCCATATTGACGGAGTTATCTATGGTGAGACAACAATGTTTTTTTGCTTTTTTACAACATATGGATATCACAAAGGGGGTGTGCCACTTAAGATAGCCACTATCAGACAAAGCATGTATATACATTGGGAACTTGGAGAAAAGGGTAAATGCAGGTTTCCTATCAGACTGTCTTACAGACCCAGATCTTCACAGCCAGCTTCAGGCTCCTACTTCCTGGTCATGCTGTAGATGGTTCTACTGCAGTGACTGCCATATAAGTTCTGCTGTTCCTAGCTGAGTCTTTTAAAAGGACATTGGTGGTGAAGGGGTTTAAACAGCAGGACACATGGCTACAGAGCTCTTAAGTGTTAAAGTTTATCTTTAAGAAAGACAAACAAGTTTCTGTGCTGCTGATAAGACACAGCAAGTAGTGATGTCACCATCCCAGCAAGGGCTGCTACAGCAGAGAGAGGTGGCCGGTAACCAGGTGAAGCCTGTGTAAACAGGCAGGAAATAAAATCTTCTTTAACTCCGAATGAAAGCAAAATAAAAACAGTAATGTATTTGGTAATAGCCTTTACAGGCAATCCCTGACTTACAAAGTTTTGACTTAAATCTGTCCTCTAGTTACAAACGGGGGATAAATGGGGCGCACCAGGCCCTTTGTTCACACGGCTTATTTTGCCACGGATTGGCGCCGTACTGCGCGCCGGATTTGCGCTGCAGTACGGCGCCAATCCGCCGCAGTCATTACGGTAATCCACTGCTCTCATAGAGAACAGTGGATTCCGTCGCTCCTCCCCACTCGGCGAATTCCCCCGCGGGGGGAGGGAAAGTGAATGCACATTATTTACGGCGCGTACAGCCGTAGATAATGCATTGTCTATGGGGCCGGGGAGCGGCGCCCCGCCGCGCTCTTGGCCCCGCCCCCGTCCCCCCCCTTAGTCACGGCGGATTTGTGAGCCGGATTGCGCTCACAAATCCGTCGGGAATAAGCCGTGTGAACACGGCCTTAGTGTGCTGACATCACACTCTGAGTCACGTCCCATAATAACGTCACAAGCCTTCCTCTGCCCACCATGTCTTCTGGCCGACACAGCACAGCAGCTCTTTTGTTTTAATTTCCACCCGCCTTACACTGGGAAGCTGGAAAACAGCAGGTCTGTTCATACTGCCTCCCCCACCCTTCCCCAGCTCCTATGTAAAATCATTGTTGTACTGTATCAGCACCCTTAAAAACATTTTTGGGGTTTTGAAAAATTGCGTTTGGGGAACTACAAGTGCCAGCATCCCCACCTCACTGTACTAATGTTGGGTTTTGATTATCCCTGTGTTAAATGTGCTGCTGTGGATGCTGCATTGTATTTCCCAGTTCCACAGCGCTAGTTGCTGTGGAAAAAAACAAGTTCCGCATGAAACGCAGAAAATGAGAGACGAAAGTGAGGGGAAAAATATTTTTAAACGGGGGCAAGACAGTTAAACAAGATTAAAAAACCATCCCCTGCACTACACAAAACTAAAAAAAAAAAAATTAAAAATTACCGTTCCGACTTCATAAAAATTTTAACTTAAAGGAACCTTAATAGTTTTTGCCCCCTGGCTAGGGCGCACGGTGTGTCAACCTTTTTCCCCAGCACGTGCCCCTTTATTCTGAAGATGCGTAGTTTTCGTTATTTAATGCTCAAATCTGCAGTTTTCAGCAGAAGGTCATTCGAAGAGCCTTAGAGTGTGGTTTTTTTTCACCTGGCCCAACAGAGGCTAGCCCCCCCACCTCAACTGAAAAACCTATTACTTTGAATAGGTAGAAACAGGAATAACGTCGTGGGCGGAGCTGCCTTTGGAGTACACCCGCCATGAATAAGATTTAAGGGGGAAATGCTCTAAAACCGCATCTTTCAGAATAAGGACACAGTGGGGAACAGCGGCGACACTAGTTGTGTGCCCCCCAGCAAGGGGGGCCAACTATGTGACGGGGTTTCCCTTTAAGAACAAACCGTAGCCCATCCCGTAAAAACTGCCTTTTATGCACCTTTGTCTAATGTTAAAAATAACAATGGCTAAAATATCCCCTTTAAAAGACTTTACACAATGCAATACTATGCTAAAAAATGTAAAAATTTTTAGGTATTTCTTCGGGAGTGGCTTTAAAAAAAAAAAAAATGCGCTCCTCTTTTGTGTCATTTTTTTTAAAGGCTTCTCAATAAGACTGGAAAAAAATATGTTACAAATATTTTACAAAAGAAAAAAAAGGCCACCAGAAATATTATCATGAATGCTTGAAATTCATGCTGTGGAAAAAAACTACAGAATTAAAATTGTGTGTGAGAAGGCCTGGCGGAATTTTTTTTGAAAAGAGTTAAAAAAAAAATCAGAGAAGGTTTTGAATTTCTTCAGTTTGTGTGTGCTGTTTAAGGCTGGAAAATAGGCCGTCCAAAAAAATTTCATACCGAACGTCAGAATGAAAATGGAAAAATTTATGTGGATATAGGGCGAAGTTGAACGGGCTTTTCGCCTTTTTTTTTGGGGTTACTGCCCCTCCGGGCCCCGAATCCCGCTGTCGGAGGGGGGGGAATGCGGGTTTTAGGCGCGCGTTCGCCCTTTCGCTGGCCCCGCATGAAGGGGGGGCAGTGGGCCGGCTTTTTGGGGGGGGGGTTTCGGGGCGGGAGGGTGGCTCAAAAAACCCCCGAGGCTTTTGATCGCGAGTCGGCAAAGCGGGCGCAGTGCAGCGTCGGCAGCCCCGCAGGCGACCTGTTTTTTTTTTGTCTAAATGCTCGGCAAGGGAAGTAAAGCAGGAGGCATGCGGGAAACATACAAAAGATCGCTACAGAAATCTCGGCGCTGCCCCGTGCAGCGGAGTATGTTGAAAAAATCGCTTTATAAAGGCGGAAAAACAGTGTCAGAAAAGAGTGAACGTAAAAAAAAAAAACATAATTAAAAAAAATCACTTTCCTAAACTTTTTAAACGGCGCAATATCAAGAATTATGATATTGTAATTGCCGGGAAAATACAGAATTCAAATTCTGAAACCTATTTTCTTTGGGTCGGCATAACGGGCCCAATGAATAGGAGCGACAGTAAAACCATTAAAACCCTATGGGGAAGGGATTGAAATCAGAATAAAAAGGCGGGACAGTTCAAAATACAGTAAAAATGCTGAAAAAGGCTGTTGGAAAGCTACGGGGACTTGGTAGCTCCCCCAATCAGATGGCGCAGAGCCCTTTAAAAACCCTTGGAGAACATTCCCCCAATTGATAGGAGCGACAAAGCCCATTCTGTCTATGGGAATTTTAGCCCAAATCGAATCCCACGGCGGGAAAATTAAAAATACAGAAAAAAAAGACAGAAAGGCGCGGCTACTTTCCCTTTAGTTATGAAGAAGGGGCGCCTCTGAAATTCGGCGCTAGCGCCGGCGGCATGAAGTATTAATAAAAAAAATTTTTTTTTTAAGTTTTAAAACTTTTTAAATAAAGAGCAAACCCCTTCTTTAAAAATAAAGCAGTTAAAAAACCCCCGACAAGCGTTTGTCGCCGAGAGGGCGTTACATAGGGAATTAAAAAGGGGAATTGCGGGAAATACAGTAATTAAATTGTTTAAGCTTTTTCTTGGTGGCAGAGCCACCCAAATCAGAATAGGAGGACAAAAAAAACCCCATTATATCCTAGGAAAAGTTTGGCCAATCAGAATAGGAGGACGTGGCCCATTTAACCTAAAAGGGAGTATTAACCAATAAAAAAGGGAGGGCGAAACAAAAAGTTTCCCAAAAAAAATTTCCCCAAAAATGGAAAAAAAGAAGGGGGTGGGGGGGGAACCCAAATCCCACAAAAAAATTCCCAAAGGGCCCGGGGAAAAAAAAAAAAAAAAAAACAGTTTTTTCAAAAAAAACAGAAAAAAAAATTTAAAAGGGACAGGGAACAAAGGAAAAATTGCCGGGTACCGTTTTTGGTTTTTTTGGGGAAAAACCACCCAATCAGAAAGGAGGACTTTCCCATTTTCCTAGGGGGAAGAGGATGGGCCCGTTTTTTTGGGAAAAAATTCTCTTAAAAGGGGCGCAAAAAAATAAAAATAAAAAAACCATTTTTATTAAGTTGAAAACATTTTATAGTTTAAAAAGAAAACCCTTTTTCAAAAAAAAGGGCCCTTTTTTAAAAAACAGCCGGGGCAAGCTTGTCGCCGGCCGGGGCCAAAAAACAAAAGGGTAATGGAAAAAAAGAAGAAATTGGGGGCAAAAAAATATTTAAAAAATTTTTTTTTCTTTTTTGTTGCAAACAGCCCTAACAAAATAAAAAAAAACGTTTTAATTTTTTTTTTTTTCCCCCCATTTTTACCTACTGGGGAAATTTGCTTTATAGGGCCGACATTTATTATGTCTTTAGAAAAATGACCCCCCTTCCCTTTCCAAAAAGGGAATTTACCAAAAACGGTAAAAATCAGGAAAGAGGGGTTGATTGGTAAGTGGCGGCCCCGCTGCTTAACAATAGCTTTTCTCTTTTTTAGGTTTTTAATGGGGAATTTTGAGGCCCCTTTTTTATGGGTTAAAATGCGTCCATTTTTGGAACCCCATTTTTAAAGGGAAAGCGTCCTTTTTGGGTTTTTCCAATGAATTTTTAAAAAAATTTACTTTTTCCCGAAATTTTTTTTTAATTTCCCTAAGGGGTTGGGGAAAACCGTTTTTTTGGGTTTTTAACTGTTATTTTGGGGGTTTCTTTTATTTTAATTTTTAAAATAAAAAGGTTTTTTTTTAATTTTTCTTCCCCACCCCAATTTTTAGGGATTTTTTCCTAACAAAAAAAAATTAAAGAAACTAAAACAGTTTTTTTTTTTAAATTTTTTTTTTTCTTTTTCCCCCATAGACTAGAATGGGTCTTTGTGCCCCTATTCTGTTGGTCAATAATTTCATAGGTTTTAATGGGTCTCTGTCGTCCTATTTGTTGGCGACTAGCCGACCCCGAAGCTCACCCAAATTTACCTTTTTCAGAATTTTTATGTATTTGAATATCCCCCCCGTGGTTCTGATTGGTCTAAAACTTCCCATAGGTTTTAGGTTTCCTGTCGCTCCTATTTGATTGGCCGGTTTTTGCCGCCCAATCAGAATTTTTCTAAATTTAAATTTACTGTATTTCCGGAAATTTCCATATCCTAATTCTTGAATTAGGATATTGGAAAGTGATTTTGTTTTTGTATTTTTTTTTTTTTAGGTTTCGCTCTTTTCTGAGAATTTAAAAGCCTTTATAAAGGCGATTTTTTGTTTCAGACCCGCAGACATCTGGAATGTTTTCGCTTTTCCCAACCCTGTCCCCTTTTGGAAACTTTTTTTTCGGGCGTCCGCAGGCCCTAAGTCCCGACTGCGCCCCCCCACCCCCACAAAACTGGCGAGGCGCAGGGAACTTTTCCCCGCATGTTGAGGACCCCCCTCGGAGGCGAATCTTAGGGGGCAGCGCCGCTCTGCGCCTCGCCCCCGCACGCGCCCCCCCCCAAATGGCCGGGGGGTTTTCCCCCAGGATGCCCCCTACCCCGGGCCCATTGGGCCGGGGCCCCGCCCCACCCCCCCCCTGCGCTAAACCTGGGAGGGGCCCGGGCACAGTATGTATGAGCGGCCCGGCCCCCCCCCTAAATCCCGGGGAAAATTGCCCGGAAAAATGGTGGGGCCCCCCCCGACCCGGGAAATTCCATTGGCCCCCAAATAGCAAAAACTAACGATCTGTCGTTTTCCATTATTTCCCCCCCCCAATTTCTACTTTGCTTTAAAAATTTTCCCCCCCTTTTTCATAATATTTTTTTCTTTAAATTTTTTTTCCCGGGCTATTTTTTTTTGTAAAATTGTTCCCCAAATAAAGAACCCCCGTTTTCAATTTTTTGAAAATTTAAAAATTTAAAAATTTTAAAACGTTTTTTTTATAAAAATTTAAAAAAAATAACCCAAACCCCGAAAAAGAAAGTAATTTTTGGGTTTTTGGGGTTTTTTTTTTGGGTGTTTTCCCAATTTTTAAAATTTTAAAGAAAAAAAAAGTTGGGTTACACGGGAAAAGGGTTGAAAAAAAAGGGGTTTTTACAGTCTGTTTAAAACCCTGGGCCCTTTTTTTTTACAATTTAAAATTTGGGTTTTTAAAGGCCCATCTCTGAAAAAATTTTTACATTTGGGGTTTTTTTAAAAAAGGGTTGCAAAAAAATGAGTGAAAAAATTTTAAAAAAAAAAGAGGGTGGGTTTAAAGGGGACTTTTTAGTTTTGGGGTTAAAAAAATCCAAATTTAAAAAAATTTTTTAAACTTTTTAAAAATTTTCCAAAAATAAACAAATATAAAATTTTTTTTTAAAAACTTTTAATTAATTAGTTATTTTTTGGAAAATGGAAACCCCCCAAAATTTCCCCCTTACAAAATTTTTAAGAAATTTTAAATTAAAAAGAAAAAAATAATTTCCCTTTTAACAAAAAGGGGTATATTAAAGGGCCATTAAAATTTTTTCCCCCTATTAATCGGAAAAAACCCAAAAAAAAAAAGGGGATAATTTTTTTTGGAAATTTTTAAAAAATTTTTTTTTTTTATTTGGCACCTTTTTTTAAAAAATAATTTTTAAAAAATTTTTTTTCTTTCCCGGCTTTTTTTCTTTTTAAAAAGGCCAATAAAAATTTTCGTAAAAAAATTAAAAAAAATTTTTTAAAACATCTGCCATTTCCATTTTTTGCTATGAAATTCCTCCCTTTCCCCGTTTTTTGTTTTTTAAAATTTAGTATAAATTTTTAAAGGTTAAATGTAAAAACACCCCTTTTGGCTTTTTTGTTTTTTTTGATTTTGAAAAATAATTTTTTCCTTTTTAAAATTTGAGAAATTGTTTGAAGGGTTATATGATTTAAATGGCCCCCTTTTTTTTCCCATCTTTTCATTTGCCCCCAAGATTTCCCGAAAATTTTTTGCCCGCTTTTTTTTTTGGGTTGGGGAAAGTTAAATTTTTAATTGGGGGTTTTTTGGGTTTTTTTTATTTTTGGAATTAAAAAATTTTTTGGGGGGGCTCAAAAAATTTTTTACCCCCAATTTTGGTTTTTGGGGTTTTTGTTCCCAATCATAAAAAAAGTTATCAATCAAAAATTCCCAAAACAGTGCAAAATTACAACAAGGAAAAAAACCCAAAGGAAATTAAGGAATTTTTTGGAAAAAATAAAAAGAAAACGTTAAAAAAAAAGACTGCAAATTTAAAACCCCTTTTAAAACGGAGGAAAAGAAAAAAAGTTGGTTAAAGGTAGAACAGGGAAATAAAAAATGGTTTAGAAAATAATTGTTAAAAAGTTTAAAATCTTAGATTTTCGTCGCAGTTTTTTTTTGGGGTTTTGGGGCGTAATCCCATCCCTTGATTTTTTAATTATTGTGCCTCATACGTAAAAAATTTTTTTACTATGCCAAAAAAAAATTAGTTTAAATATTTGGGGGAATGTTTTCAAAAAAATATTCTGAATATGTGGTGGACCCAAAATTTTTTTGTTGTTTGTAGCCCTTTTTTTTACCACCTGAAAAACCCCCCCCAAAAAAAAATTTTAATTCAATTTTTTTTTTTTGGGTTACCTCATAAAAATAAAAAAAATTTTTTTTATTTCAAAGGGTATTGCCGGGGTTTTCCCAATTTTACTGCCAAACCCCCTTTTTTACCCAAAACCCCCTTTTTTCCAAAGGGATTAAAGGAGTTTTCTGTTAAAAAAAATTTTGTTTGGGGCCCGGGTTAAAAATTTTAAAAAAAAATTTTAACCCCCGGTCCCCCCCAAATTGGAGCCCTACCTTTTTACTTTACCCTTTAAACATAGGGGGGCATTTTTAATTAAACCTAAAAAAAGAATGGACCCCAAACTTAAAATTTTTAAAGAGAGGTAAATTTTTTCCTTTTTTTTTCCCCCCCTGGAAAATTTTAAAAATTTTTAAATGGGGGGCCCCCTTTTTAAAAGGAAAATGTGGGGTTAATACTTTTTAAAAGGGTTTAAAAAATTTAAAAAAAAAAGGTACAAAAAGTAAGGGGGGCTTTTTTGAAAGGCCACCCTAGCAAGAAACGGGGGTCAAAGGGGGGGTAATTTTTTAAAAAAAAATAGGGTAATGAAATTAAATGGGCAAGAATTTGAGGGAAGCCAAAATTTTTCCCAAAAAAAAACAGATTAAAAGGGAAAAATTTTGGGTCTGGGAAAAAAGGGGGGTAAAACTGTTTGTTTTTTTTTTAAAGAAACCTTTTATTTTTTTTAAAAAAATTAACCGTTTTAAAAAAAATTCCGGGATGAGCAAGTTTTTTTTTAACTTACCCAAATTTTTTTTAAAAGGGGTTTTTGCCATGCAACAAGCTGGTGGAAAAAGCCCGGAATTAGTTAAAATTTTTTTTACTGAAAGTACCCAAAACCGTCCGGTGGAATATAGAACATGTTGGATTCCCGTAGTCCCAATGTACTGGGCCACCGGGAATCTGAAATCCGACCACGTTTTTTTACGCAAAATATGTGCAAAAATATGATGGTGCAGCACAGTTCAGTTATGTGAAAATGTCGTTGGATTTTGGACAGCATTTTCAAATTGCTGTCTAGACCTAACCTAAGGGATTTAATTCCCTGCTTATCAACAATCAACAATTATGCAGCTTACTTAGCAAGGTTGATTTACTGGCAGCCTTGAACACAATAGTGACGACAATAAAATAAATTTCCATTTATCCTTCAATAGAGTATTTTGTTGAAGAGCCACAGAAACACTGAATTTGAATCTTTTTAGAGAGGCCCTAAACCATAGTGACTGGGACAACGTGTTTAAAAATAACAGAACAAATAATAAATGGGAGAGCCTTAAAAACATCTTAAGCGCCCACTGTGAGAGGTACTTACCTTATGGTAATAAAAGAATTAGAAACAGCAAAAACCCAATGTGGATCAACAGAGATGTAATGGAGGCAATAAATGACAAAAAGGAAGCGTTTAATCTACAGTACTAAAACAGGAGGGCAGTGAAGAAGTACTAAAAACTATAAGGGAACAAATAAAATATGTAAAAAAATGATAAAGGCAGCAAAGCTGGAGCCAGAGAGACGTATTGCCATAGAAAGTAAAAGTAACCCCAAAATATTTTTAACTATATAAATAGTAAAAAGATTAAAACCGAAAATGTTGGCCCTTTGAAAAGTAGTGAGGGAGAGACTATAGAGGCCGATGAGAAAAAAACAAACCTATTAAACAATTTTTTCTCCACTGTATTTACCGAGGTCGATGACCTTCCTGTTGATGAGCAGAGGGATGAGGTAAACTTCACCTTAAATGTTTCTTGTCTAACCCCAGAAGAAGCTTACAATAGACAAATCACCAGGTACTGATGGTATACACCCCAGTGTCCTAAGAGAGTTAAGTAATGTCATAGATAAGCCTTTATTTTTAAAATTTATGCACTGTTTAATAACATGGTATGTCCCAAATGAATGGCGCATAGCAAATGTGGTGCCAGTATTCTAAAAAGGGGTCAAAAAATGACCCTGGAAACTATAGGCCGGTAAGTTTAACCTCTGTTGTAGGTAAAATTTTTGAAGGTTTTCTAACAGATGCTATCTTGGAGTATCTCACTAAAAATAAGTTTATAACTCTGTTCCAGCATGGGTTTATGAAGGATCGGTCCTGTCAAACTAATCTTATCAGTTTCTATGAGGAAGTTAGTTCTAGACTGGATCGGGGTGAAGCTTTGTATGTTATATATCTAGATTTCTCTAAAACATTTGATACTGTGCCACATAAAAGGTTGGTAAATAAAATGAGAATGCTTGGACTGGGGGAAAATGCTTGCAAGTGGGTAAGCAACTGGCTGAGTGATAGAAAACAAAGGGTGGTGATTAATGGTACATACTCAGACTGGATCCCTGTTACTTATAGGGTACCACATGGGTCAGTATTGGACCCTATCCTCTTTAATGTTTTTATTAATGATCTTACACATGGATTGCACAGTAGAATATCGATCTTTGCATATGATACTAAGCTCTGTACAGTAATCAACATAATAAAGGATAATGTTTTATTACAAAGGGATCTGAATAAGAGGCTTGGGCAGAGAAATGGCAGATGAGGATTAACACAGATAAATGCAAGGTTATGCACATGGGGAGGAAAAATCAATTCCATGATTACATGTTAAACGAAAAAACGCTGGGAAAAAGTGACATGGAGAAGGACTTGGGAATCCTGGTGGACAGTAAACTTAATTGTTGCAACCAGTGTCAGGCAGCAGTTGCCAAGGCAAACAGGATTATGGGGTGTATTAAAAGAGGCATAGAGGCACATGATGAGAACATTATTCTCCCATTATATAAGTCACTGGTCAGACCACACATGGAATATTGTGGACAGTTTTGGGCACCGGTTCACAGGAAAGACATTGTAGAGCTTGAACAGGTACAAAGACAGACAACAAAAATAATAAAAGGGCTGGGTTGACTGCAATACCCATAAAGATTAGTAAGATTAGGGTTATTTAGTTTAAAGAAAAGATGGCTTCAGGGACATAATACATATGTTTAAATATATTAAAGGTTGATATAGAGATCTCTCTCAAGATCTTTTTATACCCAGGACTATATTCAGAACAGGAAGGCACCTCTACACCAAGAGGAAAGAATGTTTCTACATAAATGTAAGAGGAGTGAGACTGTGGAGCTCTCTGCCAGAGGAACTTGTCATGGTGAATTCACTAACAGTTCAAAAATGGTCTGGATGCATTTCTAGATGTAATAATATAACAAATTATGGTGACTAGGATTCAGGAGAAGAGTCATTGATCCAGGGATTTATTCTGATCGCCAAATTGGAGTCGGGAGTTAAGTAATGTGGTAAACAGGCCCCTATTCTTAATATTTATGGACTGTATAATAATGGGGTATGTCCCAAAAGAATGGCGCATAGCAAATGTGGTGCCCATATTAAAAAAGGGGTCAAAAAGTGATCCTTGAAACTTTAGGCCGGTAAGTTCAACGTCTGTTGTTGGTAAAATGTTTGAGGTTTTCTAAGAGATGCTATCCTGGAGTATCTTACTGAAAATAAATGTAGTTTAGAGAAAAGACAGCTTCGGGGACATAATAAATATGTTTAAATATATTAAAGGTCAATATAGAGATCTCTCCTCCCAAGATCTATTTATACCCAGGATTGTATCCAGAACAAGGGGGCATTCTCTATACCAAGAGGAAAGAACGTTTCTACATAAACATAGAAAGGGATTCTTTACTGTTAGAGCAGTGAGACTTTGGAACTCTCTGCCAGGAACTTGTCATGGTGAATTCACTAACAGAGTTCAAAAAGGATCTGGATGTATTTCTAGAGTGCAATAATATAACAAGTTATAGTGACTAGGATTCTGGAGGAGGGTCGTTGATCCAGGGATTTATTCTGATTGCCAGATTGAAGTCGGGAAGGAATTTTTTCCCTAAAATGAGGATAATTGGCTTCTACCTCATGGGGGTTTTTGTCTTCTTCTGGATCAACACTTTAGCACAGTAGGCTGAACTGGATGGATGTTTGTCTTTTTTCGGCATTACAAGCTATGTAACATCACATTGCCCACTTGACAAGCTGCTGCAATTACCAGAAGTAGCCCACTTTACTGCAGTATGAGTGAGCATTTTAGTGGAAAACGCTAGCAGGACATCATTAGGATGTCTATAGCATACATTGCATTAGTTGATGACATATTTACTTTCAGCACTTTGATTGCTAGTGAAGATAGGCATTATAGAAATATGCAGTAAGCCCACATTAAACAATGGAGAAAGATCCGTCCATAAAATCAGCGTTCCTTTATTCCATATAGTAGCAACACAAACACATCAGACCCGTCTGTGTTGATTCAGGTTCCCACTGAACCCTTGTTCACAGCTAGCTAGAAATATTCTATTGTATCTTTGTGGCTAAAAAAAAATAGTTATCCAACCAATTTTTCCATTAATATTCATGGATTAGATTTTTAGAGATAAAGCAAACCAAAAACTATTCAAGTATAATGTGTAATGCGGTAAGTAAATAATTACTTGTTATAGAGAACTATATCAGGCTTCCAGATCTGTGCAGAAGGCACTCGAATAAATTTAATTCCTGCGTACTGTCTTGGATCCCATTTCAGCTTGTAATCGTTCCATATCTGTAAAAATATTTAAAGCTGTAAAACTATTTGTTGTAAAAAATCAAAATGTACTCAATTCCCTGTGAATAACAGGTTTACTGCTTCAAGTGTTAATTCTGAACTCCCCAATATGGAATTGGTTTCTGCCATGTGAAAGTGGAAAAGTCTTTACTCATAGCCAGAACAAAGCGTAAGCAGGAAAGGTAGTCATGTAGCATTGTACAGTACTACTGCAAAGGCTGGTACTTCTAAGGGGGCACTGTAATTGTTACGGTTATGAGATCACTGGGAGGGCTGGCACTCTTACTGGGTACTGTGGCTGACACTGTTATGGTTTAACTATGGCTCAGTGCTCTATGGTGACCAAGAAAACTTATGGTGTTGTTCACCAAACTGAGGTCCAGGCCACAAGTACAGAGTAAATTTCAATTACAGCTGTGCTCCAGCTAAAAGATCATTTTCTTTAATTAAATATTATGTTTTTTATACTGAAGTTGTGCCCTTCTCCTTGTCCTGACAACCATGAGCTCCAGAATGTGCATTACTTCCTGCTTATGTCATACATGTACATCAACTACTATCAAAGGGTTAAGATCATAAAAAAGCATACAATTGTGTAACAGAATCAATAACTGAAGATAAATTGTCAATGAAATCAAATTGAGAATAATCAGAAAGATCCCAATGATGTGAAATATATTGCTGTCATGGAAAATATCCTATTTCTATCATAAACAGTCAAGTCACATTATTATATCCACCAGCTAATATCCAGAGTAACCACCATGTGCAACATGGACAGCAGCTAGACAGGCTGGGTGTGACTCAGTAAAGTCATGGTTGGTTGTCACAGGTATTTGGAGTCATGCTGCCTGCATCCCACAGTGCTGAAGGAGGCAAAGGGGGAGGACTAGAGATGGGCGAATTGATTTTAACGAAGTGGAATTCGTTTAGAATTTCAGGAAAGCTTCGGTTCGGAACGAAGTCGAACTTTGCGTGAACGAAGTGTGCTTTTGATTGATAAAATGGCTGCGAGCACATGGCGTTACAAGGGGCAAAGATCTCTGGGAAGAAGAAGAGGCATAGCCTGCATGACATGTGCAGAGATGAAGCCAATCAGAGACCGCGGGAATTCTGTGACGTCACGCCACATATAAGTCCGGGCGCGACGCTGGCAGCTCACACTCCTTCACTGTACTGATCAGGGAAGCTGCTGCGCGGGCTGCTTTGATAGCTGATACTAAAGACTCATTTTTATACAGCGATTTTTGTGGGTGTCTCAGCTTGTCTCAGAGACTGCTTCTCTATAACGTTCTATTTCTGATTTTGTGGGGTTATTGGATCTGAAGTCCAGTGTGCGTCCAGTGCAGCTGCATATACATTTTAATGCTATCTGCTCACAGCACATTGAATATCCAAGGGTGATCTAAGCCTGTTCCTGTTGTATTCTTTAAAGAAACAGCGTTTTTACAATACAAATACCACTTCATTTTTGGCTGCTCAATTCTTTTGCGCAAATTAACATCAGGGTTAATTAAGCGTTGTTCTGCTGCTGTGGTGACTAAAAGAAACCGTCTTTTTCACCGGCAAAAAAGACATTTTTCCTGTATGCATAATTCATAACCAAAGGTTAATTACAAGTTTTCCTCTTGTTGTGTAGCGTAAAATACACGCCATTGTAACACGCTACAAAGCTCGTAGTTTTTGGTTGCTCAATTCTTTTGCGCAACTTACATCCAGGGGTTAATTAAGCGTTGTTCTGCTGCTGTGGTGACTAAAAGAAACCGTTTAATTCACCGCCAAAAAATACATTTTTCCTGGAGCATGATTCACAAGCGAAGGTTAATTACAAGTTTTCCTCTTGATGTGTAGCGTAAAATACACGCCATTGTAACACGCTACAAAGCTCATAGTTTTTGGTTGCTCAATTCTTTTGCGCAATTTACATCCAGGGGATAATTAAGCGTTGTTCTGCTGTTGTGGTGGACCTAAATTAAACTGTTTCTTTTTCACCGCCAAAACAATAATTTTTCCTGTACGGATAATTTCACTAAGCGAAGTTTTTTTAATTACAAGTTTTCCTCTTGTTGTGTAGTGTAAAATACACGCCATTGTAACACGCTACAAAGCTCGTAGTTTTTGGTTGCTCAATTCTTTTGCGCAATTTACATCCAGGGGCTTATTAAGCGTTGTTCTGCTGCTGTGGTGACTAAAAGAAATCGTTTATTTCACCGCCAAAAAATAATTATTTTTTGTAGAATAATTCACAAGCGAAGGTTAATTACAAGTTTTCCTCTTGTTGTGTAGCGTAAAATACACGCCATTGTAACACTCTACAAAGCTGGTAGTTTTTGGCTGCTCAAGTCTTTTGCGCAATTTAAATCCAAGGGTTAACTAAGTATTTTTCTGCAGTTGTATTCAGTAAAAGAAACTTTTTTTTCACCGCCAAAGAAGAAATGTTGTAGCATAATTCATATCCGAAAGGTTAATTAAGCCTGTTTGTGCTTTTATATTCAGTAAAATACACAGCGTTTTTAAACGGCACATACAAGTAAATTTTTCCTGCCCATTTGTGCAGCGCAATTTATATGCAAGGGTTACCCAAGCTTGTTACTGGGTTCATTTGGAGTCAAATACAGGGTGTATATTTATCATATACAGATATCTTCACCAAACAGTGTCTGTACATTTTAGAACAAACAGTATGTCAGACAGAGATGTGGCAGGCTCTTCACCTGCGAGTGGCAGTGGCACAAACATTCCTGAGCAGGCCAGGTCGCAGCACAGCAAGGGGACGTCGCAGCAGGGGTCACTCGGTGAGGCCCAACTGCCGCTGTCATCTAGCGGCCGTGTACTGACTAGCAACCCAAGGGTTCTTGATTGGTTGACTAGGTCATCCACTTCCTCCCAGATGACATCTGACAACCCCAGCCAAGAGTCAGTGGGAACGTCAGACACAACCCTTAGTTGGCATGGCCCGGGAGCGGGTCAGCAGCCCTCACCTGTCCTCAACCCGCCTCTGTCCCATGCGGTTCTCTCAGCCAGAGATTTACTATGTGGTCTGGGCTCAGTGCCACTATATAGCGAGGATGAACAATTTGAGGAGGGCAGTCAGCAGCTACTTGGCAGCGAAGAAATGGGGCCAATATCCCCTGCTTCTTGCAGTAGGTGGCAAAGTATAGATGTTGAGAGTGGCATGGGAGGTCATGTTATGAGGGGTCAGCCTCTGCATACCAAGACCGGTGATGAGGACAGCAGTGACGATGAAACACAAATAACTGATGATGTAACCGACCGCACTTGGGAGCTGGGTAAGGCAAGGGCTTCATCATCGTCAGGAGAAGAGTGCGTCAGCTTGCGCGTCAGGCAGCGGCGCAGCCAGAAAGTGGGTTGTGTGGCCGTGAGTCAGCAGGGTAGCAGCAGTGTGAGGTCGCGAGCCAAGCGGCCATGGGGTAGAAAACCCGCTTCACAGGTCCAAGAAAGTAGCGGCACAGGGGCTCAGCGAGGCAGCGGCGGTAGTAGTCACTCAGTGCGGAGCGTTGGCGGTAAAATCAGCTGCTCGGCGGTGTGGCAGTTCTTTGCTAAGACACCGGAGGAGCCGAATATGGGTATATATAGAATCTGTGGGCAGAAAGTGAAGCGTGGCCAGGGAGCTAACGTTGGCACCACGGCCCTGCGTCAACACATGCAGCGTCACCATCCGGTGGCCTGGGAGAAACGTGGCTCAGATGTGGTGGTCCATCCTGCCACCGCAGCAGCAGCAGCGGCCAGTGGCACACATGCCATTGCAGCCAGTCAAGGCTCCACCACCTCTGCAGAAGGGAGCTGTTTCTCTTTGACATCATCTCCCGGTCCAGATGCTCCTGCTCCTCGCTACTCATGGCGCCAGCAGTCGTTCAGCGAGGCGATTGCAAAGAGACAACAGTATGCGTCCAACCATCCTAAGGTGCAGCAGCTGACCGTGCTCCTGTCCAAGTTGTTGGTACTGCAGTCCCTCCCTTTCCAAATGGTGGACTCTGCACCATTCAGAGAACTAATGGCTTGTGCCGAGCCGAGATGGAGAGTTCCAAGCCGTAATTTCTTTTCCAAAAAGGCAGTACCAGCACCGTCACACAGTTCTACATCTGGCTTGCCTCGGCGAACGAAGTCACACAGGGGAGGAACTGCTCCGCGTCATGCAGCAAGAAATCGATGTGTGGCTTTCTCCGCGCCAACTGCAAATCGGAACCATGGTGACGGACAACGGGAGGAACATGGTGTCCGCGCTGCACCGAGGTGGGATGGTCCATGCGCCCTGCATGGCGCATGTGTTCAATCTGGTTGTGAAAAGGTTCCTGAAGTCTTCCACGGATCTTCAGAAGATTCTGAAAATGGCCAGGAAACTGTGCATGCACTTCATCCATTCCTACAAAGCCAGGAACACCCTCCTCAAATTGCAGCGGCAGAACGGCCTCCCCAACACACTCTGATATTCGATGTTTCCACCCGTTGGAATTCCAGCCTGCACATGTTGGACGACTGTATGAACAGAGAAAGGCCATTAACGATTTTTTGATGATCCAGGCGGACAGGAGTACTCCCCTGTGTATCTTTGATGTCAGCCAGTGGCTGTTCATGCGTGACACCTGCCATTTATTGAGGCCATTCGAGGAGGCGACGTTATTTGTCAGTCGCCAGGACTACGGGATGAATAACGTCATTCCACTGCTTCATGTCCTGGAACAGATGCTAAAAAATCTGTCTGGGCAGGGGACTGGAGATGTGGCGACTACATCTCGCGGCCACATGAGTCCGGTGGGGACTGAAATGGAGGAGGAGGACATTGGAGCCGAAGCATTGTCTGGTGAAATGAGTGGATTTTCTACCCAGGTGACAAGAGAGGAGGAGCAGGAGCAGCTGGAGGAGGTAGATGGAGATGAGGAAGACGAGGCAGATGACCCGCAAGCACCGTGGCAGTATACAGTGGAGATGGAGGCAGGGAGCCCCTCGGAGTCACTTGTGCAGATGGCCCGCAGCATGCTGATTTGCCTGGCTAGTGACAGCCGAATAGTCAGCATCCGGCAGAGGGATGACTTCTGGCTCTCCACCCTATTGGACCCTCGCTACCGGTCCAAAATGGGAGCCTTTTTCCCAGCTCTTGAGAGGGAAGACAAACTCAAATATATAGGGAAATCCTCCGTAGTCAGTTGGCGCTGCCTATGTGCGGCATCGTCCCTCCTCTGACAGGTCTGACCGGGGGGTTCCACGCGCTCACGTACTAACTGCCGCGGCTGCTGGGGGAAGGTGGGGGGGTAGGAGCAGTACCAGCTCCATCAGCAGCAACCTTAGCCTGGAGTCACTGATGAGCAGCTTCCTTCACCCGTCTAGTGAGGAGGGTAGTCGCCAGCAGCCGCAGGACCTGGAGCAATCCCTGAACCAACAGGTGGTGGCCTACTTGGACAGCACTCTGCCACCTCAGTTAGAAGATCTGCTGGACTACTGGGCAGCCAAACTGGATGTGTGGCCGCAACTTGCCGAGTTTGCAGTGGAGAAGCTGTCCTGCCCGGCCAGTAGTGTGGCATCAGAGCGGGTGTTCAGTGCGGCGGGGGCCATCATTACCCCAAGGAGAACCTGCTTTCCACGGGAAATGTGGAACTACTGACCTTTGTCAAGATGAATCAGGCGTAGATCGGCCAGGATTTCCACACACCAATGCCTTAGGCGTCAGACTACATCAGCCATGACGCCTCACCCAAACTGTGAGAAATGAGTCTGGGTTCAAACTACCTGCCTTAGCCACTATTCTGATGCTGCCACCCGTCTGATGCCTGATGACAGTTTCTCCATCTGCCACCAACCATCTTTACCAGGGACTGGTATTGCCACCCACCTCTACACTCTGTCATTGTGCCACTTTATGACCTCATGCTGCTGTTGCTCGTGCCGTGACATCCACACTATGTCATTGTGCCACTCTCTGACCTCATGCTGTTGCTCCTGCCGTCACCTCCACTCTCTGTCATTGTGCCACTCTGTGGCCTACTCCAGTTTTTGCCACCTCCAGAATGTCATTGTGCCTCTGACTGACCTCATGCTGCTGCAACCGTCAACTCCACACTCTGTCATTGTGCCACTCTGTGGCCTACTACTGTTTTGTCACCTGCAGAATGTCATTGTGCCACTGTCTGACCCTCAGGCTGCTGCTGCCGTGACCTCCACACTGTGTCATTGTGCCACTCTGTGGCCTACTCCTGTTTTTTGCCACCTCCATGAATGTCATTGTGCCACTGCCTGACCTCATGCTGCTGCTGTCTGCCCTCCACACTGTGTCATTCTGCCACTCTGTGGCCTACTCCTGTTTTTGCCACCTCCAGAATATCATTGTGCCACTGCCTGACCTCATGCTGCTGCTGCCGTGCCCTCCACACTGTGTCATTGTGCCACTCTGTGACCTACTCCTGTTTTTCCACCTCCAGAATGTCATTGTGCCTCGGTCTGACCTCATGCTGCAGCTGCCCTGTAGTCCACACTGTGTCATTTTGCCACTCTGTGACCTACTCCTGTTTTTTCCACCTCCAGAATGTCATTGTGCCACTGCCTGACCTCATGCTGCTTGGGTGCCGGACCTCCACACTCTTTCTTGTGCCCCTCTGTGGCCTACTCCTGTTTTTGCCACCTCCAGAATGCATTGTGCCACTGCCCGACCTCATGTTTCTGCTTCCCGTCCCTCCCCCA